>CAIGRT010172601.1:0-14142 GCA_903798405.1 Fraxinus platypoda | reverse complement strand
CTTAATATCAATTTCGATAAGCATAATATAAAATTAGATTGTGAGTGTTTGCTAATTAAATTTACAACACGCAATATCTCATACCACATAATCAAGGCCAAGAAAGCTCAAAATTTCCAACATATAAGGATTGCTAAAGCATTAATTAGCTCGACGACATCTTAAATCATTATCGGTTCTAGCTTCAATTATTTCAAGTGAAGCTTCTCTTAATTAATTCTGGAACTTGAAATCTAATTGCTTTCTCATCGTGTAGCTGACAATGGCTTGACGTTAGTTTCGCATTTCTTTCAAAAAAAAAAATTCATCTCTTTGTAGAATTGGAAAGCAAATTATAAATGTCAAGATTAAGAACTACTAGAACTTGTCATATAATAAAGTGTTAAATTAAGACTATGATATCCTAGAGTGCTCTAGGATTTGTATATATTAATTGTTTTGGACACCTTGATGTTTACTTATATGTTGTTGTCCTCTTACATCGTTAATGTCAAGATTAAGAACTACTAGAACTTTTTGTAAGTCTTTAAAAATTATTTTCATGTTGTATAATACGCTTCTAATTATTCTGCAAAGTATTCTTGTTCTTGAATTTTTAATTGAATTAGCAGAAACATCCACGCATCTCAATGTCAAAGACATGTATACATTTGTTCTTGACAAATTGCATCCAACGTACAATCAAGTATCACAAAAGGTATTTTGCTTCTTTAGTTTTTTTTTGTTTGTTTGAACAAGGGAAAATCGTAATGTGTCGTTAAATATGTCGTTATCGGGTAACAAAGAAGTGTCACTTTTCCTTATTTTCTATGATTTTTTTGTTGATTTAGATTTGGGTCAACCTAGCGACAATAATTTAAGATAGTGTGAATTTAATGACACTTGAAATCCATTATTCTTGTGTTTAGAAACCATAAATCATTTACAATGATATATTTATAAATTTCTTAAAATCTAATAATGAAATTAAATTGTTGCTTATCAATAATGAAATAAAAATAGTACTAAGAGGGTGCTAAGCATGACCTCCCAAAAAAAATAATAATAATAACAATAAAATTATCCTATGCAAAGAAGTGGAATTCCATCTAGTAAATACATGCGATTCATACAAAGTTGGTGGTATGTGAAGATGCCGATTCAACTCTTGTCACGATAGCATGCAAAGAATCAGACACATACATGATCATGATTAAACTATGTTCCAATATGACCATATCCATTAATTTTAATTAAGCGCTTGGAGTCTATTTTAATTTATTACTTAGGGCTCGTTTGATTGCAAAATTGGAAAATTGGTGGAAAGAAAATGAATTATATAGAATTGAATTGTTTAGAAATTATTTTACTGAGAATTGTAATTAATTGTATTTGATTGATATAATTTTTCACCTGGAAAAAATTGAAAGCTTGGTGTCCGTTTAACTTTGTTTTTCATGAAAATTGTCCATTAAAGTGATAATTTCTTTTACCATTGGATCTAGAATTTGTTTAACTTGCCAAAAAAAATAAAATTACCATACCGAATACTATTCGTTTGGCTTTATTTTGCATGAAAATTGTCAATAAAAGTGATAATTTTTTTTACAATTGGGTCTAGAATTTTTCCTTATTACCTAAAAAAAAAAAAAACTGGAAAATGAAAACACACCTAAAAGGTGGGAAAACAATTTCAACAAAAAGGTGGAAAATGTGCACGTGTGAGAGAAAGTGAGGAAAAATTGAAAATTTTTCCTATCAAACACTACAAAAGTTGGAAAATGTTGCCCATCAAACAAGGCCTTAGATCACCAACAAAAAAATTCTTGACATGAACGAAAAGTTGGATAAGGCTAAGTGTGTGTTTGTCTCCCATTATTGTAGAAGAAATTGAGTAATGAATAGTATTTTTTAAAGAATGTGTGGTTGAAATTTAAAGTTATTTTATTGGTTTATGTGTAGAACATTTTACTTGGTGAATGTGTGGTGAAGAATCTTACTGTAGCAAACAATATTTTGAAATAATGGAAGACAAACAAGGCCTAAATGTGAAGAAGAGATTGAAAGAAGAAATTTTCCAGCTCCATTTTTTTAAAACTTGCACATTCTTCTATAAAATAATTTTACTTGTAAATTCAATTTTTTTTTTCTACTTTTTAACCATACGTTTTTCAAAAAGACTATTTCGAACCTTATTTTCACCGGGTGAGAGGGGGCCTTAAATTTGATTGATTTATCAATGAGATTAGGGGCCACAATTTATTTTTAGCATTTAAGTCTACTAGAAACACTGACAAGTCGTAGTAAAATAATAAATCATTTTATATCAATAAACCACGTGTTTCACTACTTGTAGAGAGCCACCGATACTTCACCTTAGTACGTTCACAAGGCCATTACGTTCAATTTCACATCAATAGGGTTTTCGATGAGAAAGATGGTGAAGTCTCCTTTATTTATTTGGATATTAAGCTCGTTTGTTTTTCATTTTTCATCCATAAAATTGAAAAATATGATCGTTATCCATCACATCAAACCATCAATTTTGAATTTTTATCTCTTGTGTGGGGTTCAATAACGACTATATTTTTCATTCTCATTCTACAATAATGAGAATCAAACGGGCCCTAAGAAGAAAGTGAAACCAACTTTATTTATTTATTTATTTTTCTAGGAAGTTGAACGTGAAAGAAATGAGAAAAAGATTGTGTACGTGCGACGGGCAAGAATCTTTATTTATTTATTTTTCAGAGTATCAAGCGTATGGTGACAAAGACAAGTTATAAATAGTGAGGTAGGTATAATTTTACGAGAATTGTGTATTTATTTCATAATCAATTACTTTTAACACTAAACAACTTATGTTTGTTTGATAATATTTTTGAAAAGTCAAAAGTTGTTTCGAAATTAAGAAGCTGTTTTTGAATTTTTTAAAATAATTTTTTGAAAGTATTTTGTCTCGTTGGAAATAATTTTAGAGAAATTTGATTTAATGTGACTTTTTGGAAAGCTTTTTTCTACGTAAAACAAAACCCTTGCGGAACAGACATTTGGTTAAATTTTTTTCAATACTTAGAGAAAAGCTTTTAAATGTTTTTCAACAATTTTTAGAGAGATTGATTTTGGGAGCCTACGACTTCAACTCCACTTACGTTTTTCTACTTTTTAATTTTCAATTTTTTCGTAATTGACCAATACACATTTTAATTGTTGACCAACATGTCTAAAATATCTCTTTCAAGTAGGGTTAAAACATATTCTTATATACAACCTTCTTATATCTTTACGAAATATATAAATATATAAAAACAATGAGCATTCAATAAAAGATCATAGAGCATAGGGGTATGTATATATTTCTTCCCTCTTGAACTTCACACTGCTAAAAATATGCTAAATCTTGCTTTCAACCCCTCGAAAATAAAGTAAGTCACAATTTATTCAAATTTTGATCGAGTAGTTGAAGGTACATAATAGTTAGCAAAGAATTCGAGAACTGAAAAAATCAAATCAGTTTTCGAATGGAATTGATATTGTCATCTTAGCTATGAAAAGTTTAACCTAACATAATATCAAAATTATAATAAAAGAGATGAAAAGGGTCGACAACTCTCGAGTCTTCAATTGTCACTTCGAAGATTCTATAATTGCTTCGTCATTCTCCTCTTTGTTTTCTAACCCAAGATGTAAATGTGCACGTACTCCTGTGTTTTCTTATAATAGAGTCAACTTAATAAAAAATACAAGTTGAACATATATAAGGTTCTATTAAACATAACATTTTGCATTCAAAAACTTAACGAAAACACCCTTGAAGTTTCTACTTAACAGAAATTTACGCCTCTCAAAAACTGGGACTCCAAGCCGCAAAGAATAAGAGCATATAAAACACACCAAGATCTACTATCATCATCATCCTCAAATTGACGTGGATACACCGATAGATTTCCAATGTCAATAAAAATGACATCGCTTATAGGATAGCATAATAGCATCTTTGATGCATTGCATCTCAACATCGTCGATGAAATCAAAGGACACACTCCAAGTTATATAGAAAAACTCATAAAGAGAAACATGGAATATTAAAGTAAGACAAACACTAAATATTTTACTTGCCATACCAAAATACTGGTATAATACTTCATTTTGAAAATTTCTTATAAAATTACAATCCATTAGATAAACTACTTCGATATCTAATAACATTTTTCGGACATTGAATTAAAGAATAAGAAAACACTGTATTATATTTTGCTCTTCTTCAACATTGAACACACGCAGATATGTAGTGAGAGCATCTTCTTCCGGGTAACTTCATTTTATAAGGTTCTTTTCTTGATTTAAAATGGTCAAATAATTCATCGTCGACAACACTTCATGACTATAACAAGAAAAAAAAAACAGAAACGTAGATTATGTATGCGTGCACACATGAATATATGTATGTATACACGCATGTGTTCATCTTGTTCTTTATCGGTTCCTAAAAAAATATATGTATGTATACACGCACGTGTTCATCTTGTTCTTTATCAGTTCCTAAAAAAATATTCTTTTGCGTCTCCTATACGTTTTTTTTTCCTTATTTGGATTTTAGTGATTAAAGGTATTTGCTTTAGGTAGTTTAATGGATTTTTTGAACCCCTTTTTGGATTTTTGTTTTGGGTCTAACTTTCGTGACTCTCTTTTACTTTATTTCTGGAATTCGTTGAAATTATAAGCAATTTTTGGGTCTTTTTGATTGAAATATTGGGTGGGTGCCTTGGATTCTTGTAATCGGATTACATTTGAAGAATCCCATGGTTTTTGGTGATAATTGTGAGGTGGTCGGAAACTGGGTTATTTGGAGATTTTTGGTGGTTATTTTGTGAAATTAGTTTTTTTTTTCTTTGCTGAAATCAGTGAAGGGTTTAATGCGATCGTGGTTCCTGTGAAGGGTTTATATGTGAAATTGGTACTTCATTGATAGAATCACGGGGTGAGTCTATCTAGATTTGTGCTGCTGTTGCCATTTTCAGGGTGGTTTGGTTCCGATAATTGTGGAAATAGCCCATTTTATGCAGCCATATCTGGAGAAGGAAAGGTGAGCTTGTTCTCTCCTGTATCTTCGAGGCGGTTTAATTGTTGGGCTCATTGTGGAGTTATCGATTCTTTTGATATATAATAAACAAGAATGAGCTCCAATTCTTCAGACTGTGTAGTTCAAACGGGAAAGCTCGTGGTACATATTGCGGAGAATGGACACTCATATGAACTCGACTGTGGTGAATGTAGCCTTGTTGAGGCTGTGCAAAGAAATTTAGAATCAGTTACGAGGGTACCATTCAATGATCAGCTACTTTTGTGCTTGGACATGAAGCTGGAACTGCAGCGCTCCCTCTCGGCTTATAAACTTCCATCCAATGACCGGGAAGTGTTCCTGTTCAATAAGGCTAGGATGCGGAGCAACACAACTCCTCCCACAATTGAGCAAGTTCAGATTATTGATATTCCTGATCCTCCTTTCCCATCCTCGAATAACAATCCTCACCCGTTAGATGAAGCTACTGACCCTGCATTAAAGGCCTTACCTTCTTATGAGAGGCAATTTAGGTATCATTTCCAGTATGGACATGCCATTTACAGCCGTACGATAGCGAAATTTGACATATGTGAGAGGCTCTTACGAGAGCAGAAGGTGCAAGAGAGGGCACTGGAGATTGCTTGGGGTAATTTAGATCATTTTTATAAGATGATTCTCCAAACCTACATGGATTTTATGAAGTGTTATTCACAGCAGCACCGCAGTCATAATAGCCTTCTGGTGAACTTTGGGAGGGATATGGAGAAACTGAGATCTATGAAACTTCTGCCTGCATTACAGATGGCTAACCGCAAGTGCTTACTTGACTTTGTGAAGGAAGAGAACTTGTGGAAGATGGTGGAGGATTGCAACAGTTCCCACAGGAAATTTGAGAGCAAAGTTTCAGAATTTAAGCAGGAGTTTGGAGAGCTAAAGCACAATGTAGAACATTTGTTTTCTAGCAAAGCTTCATTTCTTACTAAAGAATTGGATTTGCCAATGAAAGACCACCAGCGGTTTATCAATGAGCAGAAAAGCATAATGCAAGCTTTAAGGTTACTCCTTTTCTTTCTGTGCAAATGTATACATTCTGCTGCCTGCGTCTTCTCATGTGTGTCTTGCTGTGTGTATTTAATGTTCTACTTATTTGGGTTCTTAAGCACTGTTAATGCTATAGCTTTCCTTTATCGATAATGTGTTTCAAATATATTAGTATGAAATATAGAAAGGAACCTACCATTCATAGTTTTTTTTATTAGGCTTCTGGATCACCGTGCGTAGATCATTCTTCTAGGGTGGTCATGCAGGATGAATACAAGAGTTTTTTGCCTTTATGCAATCCTCTTTTGTTTGCCTGTTATTACCGACTGGTAATAACATTAGAGCTTTGCAGTAGAGCTTTTAAAAAAGAGCTGCTGTTAACTTTTTGATTGCCAATTTGAAAAGTGTTTTCATGTTAAATTGATTGTTTGACAGTGTATCTATAAAAGTGCTTTTATATAAACTACATATTTATTTAACTAAGCATTAATTATATCTCATAATATTTTCTATCATAAATAATTAAATAAACTATAGAATTTATTAAAATTAATATTTTAATTAAAGTATCATGGCACAATTAATATATATCATATTCTTAAAATTTATTTGTTTAAATTGTTCACATAATGTACAATTTTTATATATATTTTAACACACTAATGTATGACATAAATTTTTTATATGACGAGCTAATAAATAATTAAAATGATAAATATTGGTAAACATTAAGATAAAAACATGTCATAAACCCTCTTAAAATTAATTGATAATATTAGGAGTTAGAAAGTTGGTTTTTCTGTTTTTGTCTTTTTGATATATTGATGTGTAGGAAAACTTGAATAAATTTGGAAATTTGAAAGTATCATTAAATGCAGATTTCAACTTCCCATAAAAGCTAAATTTGGAGCTTTTTAGAAAAGCTCAAAACTTATTGACTTTAGCCAAACATTCAGAATTTTAACGAGAAACGCTTTTGCCCTCCAAAAAGCATTTTGGACTTTGGAAAAGCTCTCCCAAACACATGCTTATTCATCTTGCATTTTCTGAAGTCTTCTTCATACTTATAGAAGGACAGATTCCCAGCTGAGGCTTTAGTAGTTCACCAATATATTAAAGTTTTTAAAAGAATGGAAGAAAAAGGAGATAGGCGTGAAGGGAGGGGAATGGAGAATTTGAAATTTGATTTTGAAGATACAAAGGAAAAGAGCGTGGTACTATTGTAAAGTAGTATCGAAGAGAACCGAAGGCATAAAAGAATGTGGTGTCTTGGCGATGAGCAAAGCTCATCATACAGCTCACCTTGGCACCGTTAATATGTGAAATTCAGATGTTCTTGGTCTTAGCTACTTTATAGTACTCAGATGGATGACAGCTCTAGTTACCTTCCCCTAAATACAGCTTGAAGCATTAAATTTCTTAGATATTACTCGTAAACATTTATTATTTCTCTTCTTCATAGTTCTTGTTCTAATTTTGTGTGCTCAAATGTATATGTTTACTCTCCTCTTTCTCTTTTAGTTGATTGATGGTAATATGCATTTAATGACATGAGCATGTATCTATGCAGTAAAGACGTTAATACTGTAAAGAAGCTTGTGGATGATTGTCTTTCCAGCCAGTTATCATCTTCACTCCGTCCTCATGATGCTGTTTCTGCCTTGGGTCCTATGTATGATAGCCATGACTCAAATTACATTCCGAATATGCAAGCTTGTGACCGAGCAATTTCAAGTTTCCTTGATTTTTGTCAGGATAAAAAGAATGAAATGAATTGTTTTGTGCACAATTATATGCAAAAGATTGCATATAGTCAGTATACCATTAAAGATGTGCGCTACAAGTTTTCTGTTTTCCAGGAGGCTCTGAAGTGTCAGAATGACCAATTTGATCCTTTAAAAGTTGTGCGTGGGATTGGTCCAGCATACAGGGCATGCCTGGCAGAAGTGGTGAGGAGAAAGGCTGCGGTGAAGCTCTACATGGGCATGGCTGGACAATTGGCTGAAAGGCTTGCAACAAAAAGGGAAGGTGAAGTTAGGAGACGCGAGGAGTTTCTTAAAGTACATAGTCTATATATACCTCGCGACATTTTAGCATCCATGGGATTGTATGATACTCCGAACCAGTGTGATGTCAATATAACTCCTTTCGATACTAATCTACTTGATATTGACCTTTCTGACATTGACCGTTATGCTCCTGAGTCTCTTTTAGGACTGTCTTCCAAGCGTGAGAAGCATGGGACTTCGAAGAGTTCATTATCCATGTCTAATGATGGTTCTCAATCAGCCGAAGTTGAGGGAAGTGCGATGGCGCTTTCTGAGAAATATGATTCTGAGGAGTTACTTGAAGGTTCAGACATGGTAGAGATTGCTGGTACTAGCAAAATGGAAGTTGAGAATGCAAAACTGAAAGCTGAACTTGCTTCCAAGATAGCCTTAATTTGTTCCATTAGCCTTGACTTTGATTATGAATCGCTTGATGATAGTAAAATAGACAGTATATTGAAAAATGCTGCAGATAAGACTTCTGAAGCTTTAAATCGGAAAGACGAGTACATAAAACATCTCAAAAATATGCTAAATATGAAGCAAATTCAGTGTGAATCATATGAAAGACGGATTCAGGAATTAGAGCAAAGGTTGTCCGATCAGTATCTGCAAGGGCGTAAACCTTCAGTTGATGAAGAAATATCCAACTTTGTGATTTCCACTGTACAATCTGAAAATAACAGGTTGGAAGTATTGGGAGTTGAAGCTCATATACCTCACACAATGGAAGAGGTTTCTTGTGCCTCTAGCTCATCAAAATCAGGGCTTCTCTCTAAACAAGATAAGGCACGAGAAGGATTAGATGACAATATGACAGATTCTTCGAGTATTCTAAGCCCTCATTTGGATTTGTCGATGATGGATCCACAACGGGATGAAGAGCATCTTTGCGACAAAGATAAGAAAGAAACACTGTTTTCAGATGGGGGCATGGCATTTACAAGAAGTTCCATGGCCTTGAATATGTCTCAGCCCTTGGGGGATTTATGTGACAAAGCTGTTCAACCAGGTTTGGATGCTAAAGCAACTAATGATCTTCTGGAATTGCAGAGTGCCCTAGCAGAAAAATCAAATCAATTAGCTGATGCAGAAACCAAGCTCCAAGTGCTGACAGAGGAGGTTTCCAAGCTTGGAAGTGAGCTGGAAATAAGTCGGAAGCTACTTGATGAATCTCAGGTATTAGTAACTGAGATGAGAACTTTCCCGGTTGTTTGTATGATGATTACAGAAAACTTAATCAAATATCTTAAGACACCCCCTCCCCCAAGAGGGCTCCTGTCCTTTACCCAAACAGTATTAGATGGATCCACCTATTAGTGTTGCTGGCGTTTTAAGAGGTCAATTTGTCCCCAGTAATGGACAAATCACTTGTTTCCAACAGTAGAGAAATTATGAGATTTTGAAAGCATACCTTTTGGAGAATTTTTTAGAAGGAAGTCGGGCTTTATTCTTTTCATATCCGGCTCAGGGCTGTCCCAATTTTTGAAGGGTTGGGTGAGTTTCTACTAGTTGAGAGCAGCCTAATACATCATAATTTGGTGACCTGCTGCTTTCATTCTCACCTTGCTAGTGGAAGATTGAAGACTTTATACTCCATGGATGCTTTGGCAATGAACATTAAGCCCATGTTTGGCTAATGTTTATAAAATGTTCATAATTGGTCAAACCACTTTTTATCCATCACCAACCTTACCTGTGCACCTAGATAATTACAAAGAACACAATTCACGAGGATCTTTTTATGTTTAGTGAAGGGTTATCCTTAAATATTTATGAACTACTATGATTTGAAGGTATGCAGAGGTCCTGTTCCTAGGGGTCTGGAAAATCATAGAGTTAGTCTACGTAAGAAGGAGCGCAAAACTAGTTAGTAACCCCAGCATTTTCTGTATTAAAAAAGAATCAAATGCAAACTATGATTAGCTTGTTCAGTACTTGAAGCCAACCCTTCCAATAACATTTGCTTTAGATAACATTCTGCATGAGGGTATGACACCTCTAACTGCTGATCCTCACAGGTTTCTGGGAACTTCCATTAGCCAAATATTGATATTGAGAAATAAGCATTCTGCCTAGACCGCCCTTTAGATTTTCTTGGAACCACGTGGAAACTTCTTATATAGCTTCTATTTGAAAACCATTTTTACAGAACTCTTTTTTTCTCAAAATCATTTTCAACCACACATTCTGACAATGAAAATATTCTGCACGTAAATCCAAAACTTTTTCCTACTTTTTAACCACACATTCTCCAAAAAATAACTATTCCAAAACTTGTTTGCCCAAAAATCATTTTTTAATTGTTGTCAAACAGGGGCATAGTAACCTTATGCTGACTGTACTGTTGCTTCCGTATGGATCTGAATTATCCACCTCTTGAAGTGGGGATTAAGGAGAGAGTTCATAGGGCACATTAATGAAGAAATTAAGAAGAATTGGGCGGTGTGGGTGATTTTGAGTCTTGCTTGAGAGAGATTAGTTGCTGGAGAAAAAGGAAGAACAGATGATTGACAAGTTGGAAGATTGATTTAGGGTATGTCTGGGAGGAATTTTCTGGGGCCAAAACATTGATTTATTGACCGTTAATAGCAACAAGGGTCCCACCACTGTGAGGAGGAAGTCAACATGTGCGGCTGCCAACGGTACAAAAAGGGATTAAAATCTTGGGGAAAAGTGGAAACAGACACACCCTTAATCTATATTTAGTGGTAATTCGAATCAACATGCAAAGTGACAAGGATATTGGACTCTCTAGTCTGAAATTCTAAGATTAAGATCAGTGATAAATGCATAACTTGGTCTTGAATTTACTGTACTGAGCTTGTTTCCTATTTTATTCGGGAAAATTTCTCTATTGATCCCCAACCCATTGCCTTAGTGTCAAGTTGGCCAGCAACCTTAATAATATGTAAGTTGGTCCTTGACAGGCACCCAGAGAGGAGGAAGGGCGTATAGTAATCGCTGAAATGCTTCGGGGAGTTGCGATCTTATTCCGCAACTCGGGTTGATATGTTCGACATGGGCTGACCAATCTCTCCCATCCTCGTCCATTCCTACTTGGAATATGGATATGAATAGTATTATCACTGACACAAGGATTTTCAGTCCTTTCCTCTAACCAGCTGAGCTACCTGAACCACCTTTCATTATGGTTCCTCAATGATGAAACCATCCAAATCTCTATTGAACAGTCATGTGACCCTCACATCCCAACTTTATGGAGTTAGGTTTTTGTTTTCTCGCCTGTGTTGATGCCTATAGTTTTGAAGTTAGTCATATTTCCAGGTGGGGCGTGTAACTATTTACAAATATTTGAACATTTCCGTCCCTTGGGGACTGAATGTGCCACTATAATCAAACGTTGATGACGAACTTGCTGGTTTTTTAAGGATGGGGCCCAATTTTCTGCTAGGGCTATAGCTTAGGGAACAATATTACAATTTTACACCATAGTAAATAATGTGGTGAGGGTTGGATCATCATTAAGATTTTTTGAAAGTTGAAACTATAGCACTTTTTGTCATTTAGCTTATTTGCATGTGGGAGGTGGGGTTAAAGCTAATGAGTTGGGAGAAGATGGAGATGGCTCTATCAACCTAAGTTTCTGGGTATCTGATAATTGGAGAATGAAAGACTGATGCTATATTTGGAATATTATTATGAAGTACAAGTGATCTTCCTTTTTTTTTTTGGTTGGGAGTTACAACTGACACAGCTAGTAATTGAGAACTTTTGCATCTTCCTGTGCTCCAATGTCCTTCTGCCCCCGGTTTTCTTTATTGTGCAAAAATGTGATGCATAGATTTGGAAAAGAATAAAGTACTACCTGATTAAATTTAACAAATTCCTATTCTACCAATAAGAAATTTGAATTTGGAGACTGGGTATATAATTGGGTGCTTCCAGCCTTTTAGATTCTTTCAGAAGGATAGCATCTTCTTTAACAAATATTGGAACAGGCTCTTATCTTGAGATATCAAGGCTTGGTTGAAAATACAAGCCTTGACTTTGTCAGAAGTATTGATTGGAAGTATGATAGGGATGGAGAACCTTGTTGTGCTGAAGTTTGAATTTTGGGTGAAACAAAAATTAAAAAAGTTTCTTGTTGAGGTGATGCAGTGCTTGCTACAAGACAATCTACTGTGCTTCTGTTTTACAATCGAATGTTTCATTGGTTTTTGAAAATACACCAGCGCAGTTGAAATATTCTATTTATGGTTTTGCAGATGAATTGTGCTCATTTGGAGAACTGTCTACATGAAGCAAGAGAAGAAGCCCAAACCCATCTTTGTGCAGCTGATCGTCGGGCCTCAGAATATAGTGCATTGCGTGCCTCTGCAATTAAAACGCACAGCTTGTTTGAAAGACTAAGAAGCGCTGTCTCGTCTGCCGGGATGGTTGCTTTTGCTGACTCTTTGTGTGCTTTAGCTCAATCTTTAACCAAGTACGTATCTTTCATTGTGCTTTTCCTTCTTGTAATCATATTTTGAAGTCATGATGCAAATAACATATCTTTCCCTCCTTTCTGTTAACCCTTCCCTCTCTTTCATGTATTTATGAGGTTTTTGGTTTAAAGTTTTAGGTTTTATTGGGTGCGTGGGCGGTGGGGTTTATGGATGTTGATGATTGTTTGAATGGCCTTCCTTTTCAATTTTCAGTTCGAACAATGGAAATGACGATGATAGTACTGTTGAGTTCCGTGAATGTATCCGAGTACTTGCCGATAAAGTCAGTCTTTTGTCGAGGCATTGTGCAGAATTACTTGACAGATATACAAAAACCGAAGCTGAAATTGAACTGCTCAAGAAGGAAGTGGAAGATAAGAAAGAGTTGGTGAACACTTTATATGTAAAGCATCAACTAGAGAAACAGGTATGTTACACTACTCCTCCGTAGTTGTTTGTAGATTCTCTTGTATCCCATCCGGGGTCTCAAATTCAGATATACGTTCAATTTTATGGCCTGATTTTGAGATATAAGAAAACAAATGATTTTGAACAGGCGAACAAAGAGAGGATATCTTTTGGCCGGTTAGAAGTCCACGAAATTGCTGCATTTGTTCTCAACTCTGCTGGGCACTACGAGGCTATCAATCGTAACTGTCCTTATTACTATCTCTCGGCTGAATCTGTGGCCTTGTTTGCTACCCATCTCCCGAGTCATCCAAGCTACGTTGTAGGGCAGGTTGTGCATATCGAAAGACAGACAATGAAGTCAACAACATTGGACCGAGCTGAGAATGTTAGAGATCCAGTAGATTTACTTACCTCGGATACAGGAACCAGTGGGTTGACCTTGAATTCAGGATCAAGTTCGAACCCGTATGGTCTCCCTCTTGGCTGTGAATACTTTGTAGTAACAGTAGCTATGTTACCTGATACTACCATTCATATGTCACCAACTTCCTGATCTAGCGAATGACAGACGGACATGATGGAAGAAAAAAACCAAGTGTAAATATATTATATATGTTACCAAAATATTATCTTTAGCAGGAGTTTCACTTGATTTTGTGTTTGTATAGTTTAACAACTAATTCAATACAATCCCTCCATTGTATATAATGATTCTACTCTTGAAACGTAAAAAATTGTGAATATTGTGCCCCCATCGCAGCCTTTGTGTAATGGAAGCCCATAACTGTTTTCTAATGGAGTTTCAAAGAGTCCCGGGGAGAACTCCTTTCTAAAATGATGTTGCCCTGTGGCCAAACTCGAAGGGGCTGAAGTTTGACACAAAGCTTTTTGGTTGTTGCGAGCGGCGAGTGAAATTGTTCTACCCAAGCTTTGAGCTTCCCGTATGTATTTGGATGGGAACAATACATAACTCCTAGTTTTAAAGATCACATTTCATAAATAACAAACTCATTAAAATATTTCAAAAATCAGGTGGTAAATAAATTTATTAAATATTAAAATATAATATAATATACATTAATTATTTCTATCCATGCCACCTCACCTACCACATCCTATCACCCTACTACACCACCTTCCTTCCACCTCT
>CAIGRT010172593.1:0-10752 GCA_903798405.1 Fraxinus platypoda | reverse complement strand
CTTCTAACTCACCATTTAGGAATGTTGTCTACATCCATTTGATGAATCTTAAATTTATGTAATGCTGCAATAGAAATTAACAACCTTATCGATGTGATTCTAGTTACAGATGAGTAGGTATCAAAGAAGTCAAGTCATTTTTGTCTATATCCATTGACAACCAATCTAACCTTATATTTGTCAATGGATCGATCCAGTTTAAGTTTCCTTTTTAAAATCCATTTACACTATAAAGGCTTGTTCCTACGAGGTAAATTAACTAATTCCCAAGTATGGTTTTGCATTATAGAATCTCTCTCACTATTGATAGCTTCTTTCCAATGCGGTGCTTCCGGTGTAGACATTGCTTCATCAAAAGTCTTTGGTTCATTTTCTACTATATAGGTTAGAAAATTTGGGCCAAACGAAGTAGATATTCTAGCCCTTTTACTACGCGTTGCTTCTTTCTCATTTGAAGTGTCATTTGTAGTATCATAAGTTCTTTTATTTGAACTTACATTTTCCTTGTTCTTAGATGGAAAAATATCTTCAAAAATGATGCATTTCTTGATTCGATTATTGTTCCTTCATGTATATCTTGAATTTTAGATTAATGCACAAAGAAACGATATGCACTATTATTATTGGCGTACCCAATAAATATGGAATCAATCATCTTAGGACCACTTTTCACTTGTTTAGACTTATGTACTTCAACCTTAGCCAAACGCCCCCACACTTTCAAGTATTGGTAAGAAGGAGTATGACCTTTTCATAGTTCATATGGAGTTTCTTCCATTTTCTTAAGGGGTATCTTGTTAAGAATGTTATCTGCCGATAGAATAGCTTCCCCTCACAAGTTCTAAGGTAAACCCGAACTTATCAACATTGACTTCATCATCTCTTCAATAGTTCAATTTTTGCGTTCAACAACACCATTTGATTAGGGTGAGTAAGGTGCCGTTATTTGATGAATGATTCCATTTTCAGAACAATATTCTTCAAACGGTGCCCCGTATTCACCACCTCTATCACTACGAATATTTTTTATTCGTTTACCAAGTTGATTTTCAACTTCCGTCTTATAATGTTTAAAGACATCTAAGGCTTCGTTTTTACTACGTAGTAGAAAGATATAACAATATTTTGTACAATCATCAATGAAAGTTATAAAGTATTTCTTATCACCTTNTTTATACAATAATCAATTAAAGTTATAAAGTATTTCTTACCACCTCTAGTTTGAACAAATTTCAAGTCACATATATCGCTATGTATTAACTCTAAAGGTGTCATGTTCCTTTGAATTGAGTGAAAATATGTTTTGGCCAACTTTGCTTCAATACATACTTCATATTTATGATTAGGATCAATATTTAGTGTCGGAATTAAACTTTGATTCATAAGTTTGTGCATAGATTTGTAATTGATGTGTGCTGATCGACTATGCTATAAACAAGACAACTCAAGCATATAAGTAGAATTCAAAGTTTTATTCATAATACTTTGTTTCGGTACAATTGTAAGAACGTTAATTTTGAACATTTCATCACATAAGTATCTTTTACCAACATACATCTCATTCTTAAATTTGTCGGATACAAATACAAGTTTAGAGCCATTTTTGTTAAGTAGAGACCCGAATACAAGATTTTCGCGAATGTCCAGTACATGTAGGGCATTGTTAAGGACGAGTTCTTTACCGAATGTTATCTTCAAATTAACTTTTCCTTGTCCTTCAACTTTAGAACTTGTAGAATTTTTCATGAAAAGTTGTTCTCCATTTAATACTTTGTAGTTAGAGAACATAATCTTGTCTGCACAAATCTGATGGGTAGCACTAGTATCAACCAACCATTCTCTTGAATTTCCAACGTTGTTACATTCACAACCGCTGAAAGATTTATCTCTTGTATCTCTTCGGAAAGGGTGTCTCTTTCAACCGCATTTGCTTGCACGTTCTTCTTAGGCTTTCGACATTCATGAGAGCGATGCCCAGTTTTTCTACAATTATAACAGTTGCCTTTAAACTTCTTGACATTCTTGAAGTTGTCTCTTTTTAGTACCACACCGGACATCTTTCGTTTCTTGTTGACAACTTTGGAATCAGTTTCAAACAAAAGTTGCTCCAAGTTGAACAATAGATTTATTTTTGTATTTCTATTATCTTCCTTGATCCTCAATCGGACTGTCAATTCCTCCAAATTCATCTCTTTGTATTTGTGCTTGAGATAGTTCTTAAAATCTCTCCACATAGGAGGGAATTTCTCAATAATGGCTGCAACTTGGAAGGACTCACTCAATTCCATTTTTTCAGCATGTATGTCATGTAGTAGAACTTGAAATTCTTGTACTTGACTTATCATGATTTGAGTCTACCATTTTGTAGTCCAAAAACTTGCCAACAATAAACTTCTTTGTTCCGGCATCCTAGGTCTTGTACTTCTTTTCCAACGAATCCCATAAATCCTTGGCCGAGTCCATTAAACTATACACTCTATAAAGTGTATTGTCCAATCCATTTAAAATGTAATTTTTGCAAAGAAAATCAGAATACTTTCATGCATCTAATGCAGTAATCGACTCACGATTATTTTCTCCTTCTTGTACAGCAGGAGTCTTTTCTTTTAAGAACTTTGCCAAATTCAAAGTAGTAAGATAAAACAACATCTTTTGTTGCCATCTTTTAAAATCCACACCTCCGAACTTTTCTAATTTTTCCCCATGTGGGATGTGAGAGTTTAATATAGGTATGGCCAAAGGCGGAACTACATGGTTCGTACCATTTGTTGTTTGACTTGAAGTAGTCTCAACGGGATTCATTTTTGTTATAAACTGAAGTTCAACATACAAAAATATAGAAAGAAAGGAATAGCACACAAAGGTTTATTCCAAAGATGAAGGAAGAATGTAACAATAAAAAACAGACGGATATTGTCTTAAGATTGTCGATGGTGGTAGTATATGTAAATGATTATTCAAAACAAGGAAATATTCAAGTTTAATTCGCATGAACATAATTAAACTTTAAAGAAAGAAAGTAAGAAAAAAGAAAACAAAAGTTAGTCTATTTATATTCATAATTTGACTATCGGATCAAGTCCGAATATTTGGTCGAAATTGACACAAAAGTCACTTTTTCATACTTAATTTCATTCTCTAAACCAAATTCCAACAGTATCCTAATAAGGTTTTTGTGTGTTCCTTTTTATTACAATTATGAGCTTATATGGTTCTTTAGATTTTCTAGTAGATCTAGCAGTCAACTAAGTAGAACGTGAAAAAAGGTTCATATAGATGATCTTAAATTTATTGAAAATTAGGTTTGATTTAAGAGGAGGAATATCAAAATATTACATTGTTTGATTTGGTTCATTTGCTCTAAATTTTCTTACTTAATTTTTTGAGAAGTACGTTGACGTTGTCCATAAAATGGCAAATTAAGAAGACCTTATTAGAGAAATAGGGAAAACTAACTCGAGAAGAAGTATGATGTGTAGTTTGATCAACTACGCGGACAAAAATAATATTATAGTATTTTTTCCGACTTTTATTATAGGGTATGCACGAAAGTTACGTGAATAGATTATTACTATTGAACTCGCTCGTCTAAAGGTTTAAATTGTTAGAGAGTGAACACATTTATTTATTTAATTTCAAGTCTTTAACATAATTTGATACACATATCTCACTTATTAAACTAGAGTAATTATTGTTATTTTGGATGTTGAGGCTTAATTTTATACATATTTCATTTGTTAGGTGCAAATCGAGGAAAATCGATGGAATTGGACAAAATGAGTGAAAAATTGGCTAAAATGGGCTTAATCCAAAGTTTGGAGACTAAATCGCAAAGTGCTAATAGTATATTTGGACCTAATGTCAATGATTGGAGGAGGGGTGGAAGCAATGAGATGGAATTGGAAGATAGAAGACCAAGGAAAAAAAATAAAAAATGACCTAAAAAGAATGAAGAACGAATTTAAGGAACCAACGTACAACAAAAGGAAGATTTTATAACAGCGTGCGCGCACATGCATTTTGTACCATGCGTACAACACCTTACAATCTATTTACCAATAGAAAATCCAATGGCCAGTGCGCGCGTGCCATTTCTAGGCCTAAATGGTCCAACTTCCTCGTTTGATCCAAATTCTTACAGAGATCAAATTCAACCTACGACGAGGGCCAGAAAAAGGAAAGAGAGACGTATCAAAACCCTATTTTTCACCACAAGAAAGAAGCTAGTACAAAATTCAAAGGCAATTAACACTAGAAATTGGATATTCAAAGTCCGAGTTGAATATTAACAAAAAATAAATTGATTTTTCACTTTTCAATCATTGTTTTCCATTTCAGGGATGTTTTTCCAATTTTTTTGTGTAATTTATATAACAACATGCCAGGCTAATTCTTTTTATGTAATGGATAAAGATGAAATTTTTTATTATTTATTTTTAATTTAAGACAAGTGGTTAGTTAAATTCTTACTTTTCTTGATTAACCTTGCATGCGTAATTTTATTATTTGATTGTTTGATCGTCAATTAAATATATAGTTGCTTGTTGTAGTTTTGGAAGGCNATAAAGATGAAATTTTTTATTATTTATTTTTAATTTAAGACAAGTAGTTAGTTAAATTCTTATTTTTCTTGATTAATCTTGCATGCGTAATTTTAATATTTGATAGTTTGATCACCAATTAAATATATAGTTGCCTGTTGGAGTGCTGAGGGGCTCATAATAGGTCTAGAACATTGCTTGATTAACATTTGTGCAATTGATATTAGGAATAATTTTTATCAGGTGTACAATATTTCAGATAATTGTGAAATTCAATGTGTTCTATTCATTCAAATTCGGACTAGGAATAGATTCAGATCGTGACTATAATATATTTAATTTGTCTTGAAAAAGAGAATTAAGTACAATAGAATTATCAATTGTCGAAAATGCATGAATGATACTAGTTAAGTAATTGAGAATAAAAATAGATAATAATAGGTGGATTCGTATTCCAATACACGTTCCATATACATATAAAATTCGAATTTTACAAACTTCTGTAGATTAATTTAGAACAATTATAAATCACAAATATCTTTTGTTCACTTATTTTGAATCTGATTAGAAACTAGTACACTTAATTGAATTTTATTTCTCGTGGGACGATACACATTAATCATCACATATTACTTGTCAACGATCTCGTACATTTGCGGGTTCGCACGAACAAGTTTTTTACGCCGTTGCCGGGGAATAATTTATTTAATTTGAGTTCATTAGTTATTTTTAGATTTGAAGTTTTTGTTTGTTTTAGGCTATCTCTTGAACGAACTAAGTCTATTGATTTGCTCTTTTCTGGAAAGCATAGTTTATACAAGATTTTGATGAGATCGAGTTTCTTTCTATAGATCTCGAAATCGAAAGAACCTTCAGACAATGAAGAAGTAAACAGAGGGAAGCAAGGGATATGATAGAAAATCAAAATCCGAATCAAGTTCAGAATCCATAACCATTATCTCAGTCATATCAGTCGAGGGCAATAGCAAATGATGGTGAAGCTTTAGTGAAGGATTATGTAAATCCCATTCCTGTTCATGTGCAAGCATATATCCATCATCTGGACAAGCTAACTTCCACAGCAGACCTAACGTCATCAACTTATTTCATAATCATCATGACACGGGTTCTCTGGAGATCAACTAAAAATCCTCATGAACATATTCAAGCCTTCTTGATGCTGTGTGACATGATTAGTTATGAATGCATGTCTATTGACGCTTTTGGATTGTGCTTATTTTCTCACACCTTAAAAGAAGGCGCACGAGAATGGCTAAATTCACTAATCCTGGGATAATAGTTTCATGGAATGATATGGTGTAGAAATTCAAATCAGAAATGAAGTCTATACTTTCAAGTAAAGAGATCTCAAAAGCTATCCATAAGCTTGTGAATGATTCAAAGATTACTTCAGAAAGTGCCATAATCTGAACATTTCTAAAAACTCTAAGATTTGTATATTCTATTCAGACTTGAGACCTAAATTTCGTAACATAGTCGATGCTACTGCAGGAGGGTCAATATTGGATATTCCATTGGACAATGCCTTGGACCTATTTGAGAAAATTGCAGAGAATCAATTCATGTGGCCAATAGACAGGGAAGTGTCGAGGAAAACAGCAGGAATACACAACGTTGACATAGCTACATCATTAGCAGCCCAAATGGAAGCATTGAAAAGGAAGTTAAATAGTCTTACTCAGAATGTGAACATGGTAACCAATCGAAACCAGTTTGTGAAAGCTGTGGGGCAGATCATATTACAAAAAGGATGTCATTTAGCCTCCACGCATGTAATCCAGTCTGTGGAGGTTAGTTATGCGCAAAATTCTTAGAGGTAACATAACAACCCCACTCTAAAACATAGAATCTGTGGTAGAGGAATCATCCAAATTTTTTGTAGGCTAACAATCAAAGTCAAGGAAAATGAGGAAATTTTCAAGCAAAATTTCCAGGATTCCAACAAAAATAGCAAAATAGAAAGCCATCGATTGAGGAATTATTAACTCAGAACTAGCAGACTGCAATTAGAAATTTGGAGACTTAGATGGGTCAGATAATAGTTGCATTAGCGAGGAAAACTCAGGGTACCCTACCAAGCTACACATGAAAGAACCCGAGAGATCAGGTATTAATAGTTGAAACTGTGAATCATGCAATTATTGAGATACCATCATACAAGCTTGTTACCCTTGTTCGAGCTTATGTGCTCTTATTCCATTTCCTCAAAGGCTTCGAAAACAGCCCAAAGAAGAACTAGTCTAGACCATCACTATGAGAAGTAAAGTTCAACTGCCAGAAATTACTGTGAAGAAGAAATGGATCGAAGAGAATTAGGTACCTACCATGGGCGAGGAACAAATGGTTCAGTTTGAAGAATCAACAAAGTTTACACAAGAAGAAAAGGCAGACAGTACATAGGTTAAGGCAACAGTTCCTGTCAATAACACATACCTCAAGTACCATTCCATTGTAGGTTGTAGAACAATAAGCTAGAAAAGAAATTTAAGAAGTTCTTGGATGCACTAACTTTACATCAACATTCCCTTCATTGATGTCATTCAACAGATTCCAAATCATACAAAGTTTCTAAAAGAAATGTTGACTAAGAAGAGAAAGCTGCCAGTAGATAAAATAGTGGCATTACTGAAGAGTGCAACGCAATAATAAAGCAGATGGTCCCTCCTAAACTAAAACATCCAGGGAGTTTCACAGTACCTTGCTCTATAGGAAATTCACATAATTTAAATGCTTTAATTAATTCTGGAGCAAGTATTAATATGATGTCATTGTCTATCTATAAGATATTAGGATTAGATAATCCAAAAGCAACATCAAAATCCGACAGCTGGATAATAGAACACTCAAGCATCCTTATGGGATAGTACAGGATATGCTCGTCAAAGTTGGAGATCACTTCTTTCCAACTGATTTCATTATCCTTGATATAGATGCTCAACATATGCCATTAATTTTGGGGAGACCATTCTTTTCAACTGCACTATCATTAATGAATTTTGGAAAAGGTGAAATAATCTTAAGGGTGGAAGAAAAACAACAAAGTTTCACCATGAATGCTCTACTCAAACAACCACAAAACATTGAGGGGCGTAAAAGGATTGACCATTGGAGAAGTCACAATAATAAGAAGGAAGAAGATGGAATAGTTGAATGGGACAACAATGAAAATCTTGTAATCTGGAGGGTCAAAGATAAATTGAAGAATAACTGCCAATGCAGCCAATGCAAGACTGAAAATTCTCTTTTCAAGCCATCATATATAACCAAAACAATAAAGTCAAGCTAATGGCTATAAATAAGCGCTTATTGGGAGGCAAGTCAATTTTATTTCTTTTATTTAAGTTTATTTTCCAGAATATAGAATTAGTAAATATTATTGCTTTTAGTAGTATAGGGTATTGTCATCCTCATATCTCCCTTTAGGGTGTGTATAAGCTTACTATAAATTATTCCAAGTTATGATTGATTTTTACTATTTTGAAAGAATGTGACACTTGAACACACTGAACAAGGGGAAAGACACTGCAAGTGAGCCAAAACTTTAAGCCAGTCCATCCACCACCTTCAAATATATATCAAGGCGTACCTAATTCCTTTCTTTGCCCTTAATTTTTATATATTCATTGTTATATTTTTAAAATTTGAGGGTAATGTCTGTTATAAGTTTGGGGGGAGGTCAAAATATTGAGTTTTTTTTATTAGTTTGTGTGCTTGTTCGAGTATAAAAAAAATCAAAATCAAATAAAAAATATAAAAATCTGAAAATTTGAAAAACAAAATTTATTGTTTTTGCGTGCTTGTGCAGGTTAGATAAATTTGCATACTATGATGCATATATTTGGAACTACGTATTATATTATAAATTGTGAAAAAAGTTACATGATAGGGTTAATTTATGCTTATTCATGTGAAACTTGATATTTTTACGCACAAAATTTATGTTTTGCATCATAAAAAAATAGTTTGATTCAAAATTTGAATAGGTGAAAAAAATTTAATTAGTGGACCTTAGATACTAAATTTAAATAACCACTAAATTATACATCCTTAAACTAATTTTAGAATAGTTTGAGATGATTGAGCTGTTGTAGAGAGACATTGAGATGAATGTGGATTCCATGTGTACTAAATTTTGTGTGAATTGTCTAAGGCCTATAACATGAAAATTACGTGAAAGTCTTAAGTTAGAGGTTGATTTTTGAGAATAAGTGTTTAATAAGGGATATTGCACTAATCATTACATGAAAAAGAGAAAATATTGTCTTATTGTAGAACTTATGTTCGTAACATTTATGGCTCGAGTGATTAAGTTTGTAAGGGTATCTAAAATCTGATGCCCTATAGTCACCTGACTTGGGAGTCATCGGCAAAAAACTCGTTATAAAGGTCATTTAGAAAGTTTAATGGAAAGAAGTCCGCACATAAGAAAAAAAAAAGATTATTACATGCTTTGATTAAGCCCCACATACTTTTTTGAGAGAATTTAAACCTTTGACAGTTGATTATTAACTTAGTTGATTTTTTAAGGTTAAAGCAATAAAAAATAAGGAGAATCCTCATTTGTTGAAACGTTGAGCTGCAATTAGTAAAATCTTACCAAATTAGAGAGGGTGGTGATTAGTATTATATTATAATTTAACCTTATATCACACCTTAGGGAAATAGTGAAAAGAATTAAGTTTGTGGTGTGTATCTTACGAGCGAAGAAATGAACATTTGGCCATAGAGGGTCGAGAATTAAATCAATTTGTGACTCTGTGATGCTTTACATGAATCTTCACACACACACATCAGTTTTGCATCGAATAGGCAGTAAAATATGATTTAGCATTGTGATTTTGAAGTAGTTTATAGTTTCAACTCTGAAAGTCCAATCCTGAGACGAAAGCCAGATTATCCAACCAAGTTATTTGTAAAACTTTGTGTAGTTAAGCTTCATTTTGTTTAAGGACAAACAATTGTTCAAGTTTGGGGGTGTTTGATAAGTGTATAAAAATACACTTATCTCAGCCATTGAACTAGAGAAATTATTGTTATTTTGAATAAATTGACGCTTAGTTTTATACATATTTTGTTTGTTAGGTGTAAATCGAGGAAAATCGATGGAATTAGACAAAATGAGAGAAAATTTGGCTAAGGTGGACTTAATCCAAAGTTTGGGGACTAAATTGCAAAGTGCTAATAGTTTATTCGGACCTAATGTCGATGATTGGAGGAAGGGTGGAAGCAATTATATGGAATTGGAAGATAGAGGACCAATAAGATATAAAAAATAAGTTTAAAAAATGAACGAATTTGAAGGACCAACGTGCAACAAAATGAAGATTTTATAACGGCGGGCGCGCATAGGCATTTTGTACCGCGCGTGCAACACCCTATAATATATTTACCAAGAGCAAACCTAATGGGCGACGCATGGGCCATTTTTGGGCTTGAACGACTCAACTTTGTCGTTTTATCCAAATTCATATGAAGACCAAATTCAACCTACTATTTAACCTACAAAGGGGGCAGAAAAAGGAAAGAGAGACATATCAAAACGCTATTTTTCACCACAAGAATGAGACTAGTACAAGATTCAAAGGCAATTAACACTAGAGATAGAAGATTCAAAGTCCAGATTGAAGATTAACGAAAAAAATTTGATTTTTCACTTTTCAATCATTGTTTTCCATTCCGGGTGACGTTTATCCAAATCTTTTTGTGTAATTTATATAACAACGTGTTAGGCTAATTATTTTCATGTATTGGATGAAGATGAAATATTTTATGATTTATTTTTAATTTAAAACGAGTAGTTAGTTAAATNTTATTATTTATTTTTAATTTAAGACAAGTAGATAGTTAAATTCTTGTTTTTCTTGATTAATCTTGCATGCGCAATTTTATTATTTGATTGTTTGTTGTAGCGTTGAGAGGCTTACAATAGATCTAGAACACTGCTTGGTTAACATACGTACAATAGATATTAGGAATAATGTTCATCATTTGTGTAATATTCGAGATAATTGTGAAATTGAACGCATTGTATTCATTCGAATTTGGACTAAAAATAGATTTGAGTTGTGACTAGAATAAATATAATTTGTTTTGGAAAAGAAAATTAATTTCAATAGAATTATCGATTGTCGAGAATGCATGAATGATACTAGCCACGTACTTGATAATTGAAGTAGATAATAATATGTGG
>CAIGRT010172572.1:0-11987 GCA_903798405.1 Fraxinus platypoda | reverse complement strand
AACACTTATCAAGTTTTGGTCAATATTTGGAACATACAAAACATCAGAAATGAATTTAGTACCTGTTGGTGTCTGAACTGAAACCTTGCCAATGCCTTTCACTTCAACATACTTCCCCATTTCCCATTTTTACTTTTCACTGTAGCCATCATTCATCTCCACAAAAATGTCTGCATTTGATGTCATATGATGGGTGCAACCACTGTCAAGTAACCATGTTTGAACTCTACTGCAGGCTGTGTAAGTTAAGGCTGAAAACAGATGTTCTTCAGCCTCATCTTGAGATACCTTTGCCAGCTGAAGTTCTTTCTTTTCCTTCTGATTTTTTCATACATTTTCCACATGTCCAAATTGTTTACAAGACCTGCATTGGACTCCAGGTCTGAACCAACACCATTTAGGTGAATGGCCTTTCCTTTTGCAATGTGGACAATTGGGGTACTTTGCATCCTTTCCTGAACCTTTAGCCTCAGCTTATTTCTTCTCGTTTTGTGGCTTCTTTCCACCAAAACTTGTTTGAGTTCTCTGCTTCCCTTTAGCAAACAGAGCACCCTCAGTCTGCTCTTCTTGCCTGAACAATCTCCTTTGTTCAGTGACTTGAAGGGCATTCACTAATTCAGCCAAAGAAATGCTAGCCAAGTCTCTTAAATCTTCAAGTGAAGAAATCTTGGATTCAAACTTCTCTGGTAAACTGATTAGCACTTTTTCCACTACCCTCTTGTCTGGTAAATCATCTCCAAGTAATCTGATCTAGTTTACCACTTTCATTAATCTATTAGCAAACTTCTTAACCATTTCAGAATCCTTCATCTTCAAAGTCTCAAACTCTCTCCTGAAGTTCATAACCTGCATTTGTCTAGTCCTTTCATTGCCTCTGAATTCTTCCTTCAACCTATCACATGCTTCCTTTTCAGGTTCACATGTTATTATCCTTGTGAATATAGCATTTGAGATGGTTGATTGTATGGAAGAAAGGGCCTTAAATTTCTTGGCTATCTCCTCACTATGCTGCTTCAGCTGGGCTATAGTGGGATTAGCTCTTAAAGGTGATGGTTCTACTCCAGTTTCAGTAATTTTCCACAAGTCATAGCCTTCAAATATGCCTTCATTTTTGCAGACCAGAAGTCATAGTTTTCTCCTGTGAATGCTGAAGGTAAAGGAGCGAAAAAACCACTTGAAGCCATATCATTCACTCACCAAAAAACACGACTTTATAAGGAGGTAACTTACTAGTTTTCTCTTAGTTACCGGTATGGAAAGTTCTTACCGAATATGGTAGATCTTACCGGTTTGAAAGGTTATAGATTCGAAGAGAATGAAAGAAGAAACATGCCGTTGAACTTACCGGATTTGCACAATACTTACCGGTTTTGCATAAAACACTCTATTTTCTATTTTTTCTTCTCTTTTTCGTTCCTTCAAAGATCAATCAGGGATCTGATACCACTGATGGAATCTAGAAGACAAAGAGGAAGAAAATTCATTTAATTCATTTCAAGAAGAAAAGATGGTTATAACGGTTCCTTCATATAGCCATACATTAGTACAAATTCAAAATGATTTTCAACTACTATTCTATCTAACTCCACTCTAGCCTTACTTGACTGAACATATGGACATCTTGCAGTACCAACTTGCATGAATTATAAAACATAACTTAATCTATCATAAGTTATAAAAATATATGTCAAGCTAAAGATAACAAAAACAAATGGTTTGACAACAAAAGTGTCACATATGACACGGTTCATCAGGTAGCTAGCGTGAAAATGGAAAATAGTTCAAATCATTTATGGTTGCTTCTAAATGTGTGAACTGAATATGGACAGTTGATTGGGATTTAATGGTATTGACCTCCCTTAAAAACATTACGCACTTATCAAACATCTCGTGGTATGATACGTGACATGTAGTGAAGAAACTGTCATATTACCGATCACAATTCATATTATGTACTTGGAAAAAACAGCAGAATAATGTTTTAGTTATTATGTGTTCGAGATATAATATGAAAAATTACTGTGGCTTTTTTCAAGATCAAAAGACTACCCTCTTCATTTCTTCTGTCGAGAAAATCCTGATGGGTAGAATATCATATAGCTTCACAAAGAGGAGTAGAAGAGGCACCATTTTGGAAGGCATTACCTTTAGCTCGATGATGGCTTTTATAGCTCCCTTCGAGATTGACGTGTCATCTGAAAAATGGAAAATAGAACACTAATGTTCAAAGAACTTGTTCTTAGGTGATAACTACGTGAAAGATTTGAAACTCACCACGTTGTTCGAATAACAACATTAGAACCAATGGGACTAAGAAGTAATCGTAATCCCATCTACATTGATTATAGATTGATGTGAGCATAAATTATAATTCTGGATGCAAACAACATTGTTAAATTGAAGCAGACAGGAACCATCAAGAACAAATAAAAGATCAATAACTTTCATTCTAGGAACCAGAAAATACAAATTATTACACTAAACTTCAAGAAAAGAGTACGAAACTTTTCGCTATTGCCAATCAAATTCATTAACGATACCCCTCAGATCAAGATGATTACAGATTTGAGATTTTTCTTTAAACAGGAAGACTATGATATTGGATTTCCTTTTGGCAAGATAACCGAGAGTGCAGTGCCGTGTTTGGTGGAATAATTATTGCCATTAGTATTTGGTGGAGTGATTATAGCCATTGAGTCCATTAAAAGATATGTACTTTTTCAGTTATCATTTTTACTATAAAATATGTAGTATTTTTTGTTTAAAAAATGGTTAATAGTAAAATATGAATATATAATAAAAACATAGTCTAGGGTGTAATTTCAACTTTTTCAAAACTGATGTCTGCTTAGTATTATGGTCTAGATAAGTGCACAAAACTCACTTATCAAGCATTCCCAAACTAAAACCTTTGTTTGTACTCGAACAAAACAAAACAAAACAAAACTTACACATAAACCACATTACTACCTAAAATAAATCACATAACTGAACCAACAATTTACTTTCCATATGCCTCGGACTCAACTTTAAGTCAACAGTTTAGAAAGATTTGAACAATATCAAAAATAGATTTTTACTTATCCGATGCTCGACTAATGTGTGTGTGATTAACCAACATTGAACTTACACCTATACTAGAACGCAGCCAATCAAGTATCGTTGCTTTTCCCATAATCTCAATTCTCTCGTGGTCAATTTTTCCATATGCCTCGGACTCAACTTTAAGTCAACGGTTTAGAAAGATTCGAACAATATCAAAAATAGATTTTTACTTATCCGATGCTCGACTAATGTGTGTGTGATTAACCAACATTGAACTTACACCTATACTAGAACGTAGCCAATCAAGTATCGTTGCTTTTCTCATAATCTCAATCCTCTCGTGGTCAATTTTTCCTCACACCTCTCGTACAAAATCACTCTTTATACTTTTCTCTCCAATCCCGAGGTATTTTATCACACGTTGGTTTCCCAAAAATCGTTATAATGCATCTTTCCACACAAAGTGATCATAATTAGATACTTTTTTGAATCCAGGGGAACATGCCCTCTTAGAGCGAACAATACGTACGAGAACGGTCAAGCACAAGGCTTGGGTCATTATAAAAAATGGGCATTCTTTTGTTTTGTAATTTCTCGACATCTGTGCCCAAGCCATTAACTTACGTAGTATTCGCTCTGGGAGAGCTTGAATCATTCTTACTCTTCAGGAATTTCTATTGCATCCCTAGGATTTGAACCCTTGACCTTTCCTTAAGAATGACTTAAGTTGAATCTTGGTACCAATTGGGTTCAAATCCTAGGGAAGCGATAAAAATTCGTAAGAGATAAGATGGACTCAAACTCTCCCAAAGTGGATAATATGTAAGTTAATTGCTTGGGCACAGAGGTCGGGTCGTTACATAAAACACACATTTTTGTAACAATCCAACAACATTAGCATGTTGGATGTGGTACACAGGGATTTTCCCCCACCTGGACTATACGTCGGATGCTACGTTAGCATCTTCTTGAGCCTCGGTGGCAAGGCATACCAATAGTCCTCAAAGTCCATGTATAGATATTGAGTTCATAGTTAGAATTAAAAATAGTATGACCTGATCCTTATGTGACTTTTTGTTGTGGAGTCGAAGCACAGCTTCAAAATTTGCTAAAATTTTGGTAAGGAGCTAAAACTATGAAGGGCTGACGCTCTTTGCTTAAAAATGTGCTGAAATTTTGGTAAGGAGCCGAAGCTTTGAAGTGCTAAAGCTCTTTGCTTGAAAATGTACTGAAATTTTGGTATAGAGCCGAAGCTCTTTGCTAATGTCCGATACTGCTAAAGTGTTGTTTAGTTTGAAGTGATGTTTTTGAAAATTGTGCCAATGATTTGATGTCTTGTACGTTTCGAGAAAAGACAAGTGAAGCGGATTGAATTCAATACACTCATCTGCTGTTAAATTTAATACGCAATGGTGACTATATTTCTACCTTTTGAGAATAACGTGTCATTGTTTGTGCATGGGATACACGCTTCGATCTTAAGCATGTTTGAATTCAACGCTTTGGATGTGATATGTAATGGACGCTCTGGATCAGGTAGACTCAGATAGAACGTTTGGGATGGATTGGCCTTGCCTATAAAAGCATCCTCCTTACTATTTTCTAGCTTTTTACTTTTGCAAAACTCTTAATCTTCTACAAACTCTGCATTTTTTCGATAACCGTAACTTTTTCGGTTACCTGCATAAAAAAACGTCGACTTTTCTTCCACTTCGACCAACTAGGTACTTTTTTTTCTTTCAATAATTCTTTCTTCCAAATTTATTTTCATTCCTTTGGATCATCTTTTGGAACTGGATCTGAGCTAGGGAATAGGGGCTAGATCTCATCGATTTGTTGCTGGGACGGGTGTGTCTGGTTATACTAGTACAGAGGACCTCACTAAGGCTATTAGGATCGTCAAAAGTGCATAGATGATGAAGGAGTCCCATAGATTATGAGGCGGGATGGGAAAATCCAAGATTGCTTCTTCCATGACACCCGCAAACTTGGTTGAAATTAAGGAAAAGTATATCATACTAGATATGATAGAGCTCTTAGTCCCTGAAGTCCATGAACATGCCTGCTATTCGAGGCAGGATTATGTGGATGTTAGAGAATAATTCCTCAAAGGAAATATATGTCTGTCTCTGTGCCTATTTTTTAGGGTAGTGTTGAGGCTGTACATGCTGGCACCGACCCAGCTTCTGTCTATGCATATTTCCCTTGGCGAGAATATGTCCCTTCATGTATCAAAAAAGTATTCAATCCCAGAGTTTTGCGAAAGAATGAGGTGAAGGGGTAGTATTACATGACCCCATAAGGCTCATTCTCCATTTGTAGTAGGTCTTCCATCATCCATCAAAGGGTAGAGCAAATCTTAGTTCTGGACCAAGGGTAGATGGAAAATTGTTGAGGGTGACAAGGTTCCAGTTATTACCGTGCTGACCTAGTACTCCGAAGATCGTGAGTTACTAACTCAACTTATGATTTCCTTTTGTAGCTGTTAGCTGAAGTGGACTTCAAATTGATGGCATTTAAAGGTAAATGCCGAAGCTTTGTACTTTGTTCATTTTTCATGTTATTTAGCAGATAAGCATGATAGAAGAAGTGCCCAGCTCCTGATATGGCTTCGATTTTGAAGACCATTTCTACTTCCAAATTCAGAGCCTTAAACCCAACATCTGGTGACGCCAGGCTCGTCAAGGACAAATTGGAGCTCTTCAGCAAGACCCATGTTGAGAAGGCTACTGAGGAGACCTCGTAAGATAAGGGGGAGGGTAAGGAGAAAATGAGGGAGAACAGTAACATCTACAAGAAATTGAAGCTCTCTGTGATAACAAACTCTTCGACTGGGAAGTTGGGCATATATAATGCCATTCCGACACTTATGTCCCCACTTTTGCCACCAATTGTTAAACTTATGCAGTCTTCAATTTCTACTACAAAAGCACAACAAGAAAGAGAGGCCAGTGAAGAGTCTACAAAGAACAAGGAGAACAAATAGGTCTCTGAGGCTTCGAAAAAAGATGCCAAGAAAATTATGGAGATTCCTTGCAGATCAGATTAGAAGATTGCTCCTACAGTTTTGGACATATTTCCTCCTAAAGTTCAATCTGCCACTGCCAACATTTACAAGTTCTAGACAGAAAGGTAGTAGAACTACGTGGCCACTTGTGATGTGGGGGACTTAACTGTAACCGTGCAACTGGGAGTCGGTTGAGAAGTTGGCCCAGGCTGAGGAGAAGGCTAAGAAAGTGAATGCCGAAGCTGAAGCCCTTAGGGCTTAGCGTGCTAAAGAGGCAGCTAAGCTAAATTTTGGCTTAGCTGAAATTGTGGCCTTGAAGAAGAAAGTCCACTTCTCTCAAAGTGAGGTGGCACATCTATCAAAGAACATAGAGACTTCTGACAATCATCAAAAGATTGCTGCTGAAGCCCTGGAGGCCGTCAATTTGTTGAATGCAAGTCTAAAGGATCAAATAGAGTGGTTGGATTCCCAAGTGTTCAAGCTCATTAAGGAGGTGGATCTTGCTAAGGTGGGTACTAAGATGGTAAGGGAGGAGGCACTAAAGGATTACATAGCCAACTTTCACTAGACCCAGAAGTATCAGTACTTCACTACTTACGATAGAGGTTTATAATACCGAAGAAGTCTCTACTACTAAGGTTTCTAATACCGAAGTAGTGGACCTATAAATGGATCGGATATGGACTGGATCTAACCATATTCAATCCAATCCGATAATCCAATGAATATTTGATTGTTGAATCCATATTCGATCCAATAATCCGATCCGAAATTAAAGAAATAAATGTTGAAATTAACTTATTCTTTTTTCCATTTTTCCCAATTTTTAAATGGGTTTAATAATTATAAAATTTTAAACTTTTGTAACATTTAGCCAATTGAAATGAAAGGCACAAAAGTTGCGTACCCATTTATCTCACTTATTTATAGAGGACATTTCCAAATATTTTGTTATAAACTTTCGATATAGGATATGAATCTATTTGGTTTGGTTGTAGTACATTGTACCTTTGGTTTGGTTGTAATGTATTGTACACTTGATTTGACTGTATTATGTTGTACTATTACATAAATAGTTATTTATATTTTATTAAATTAATCATTTTTTTTTTGTCTTTCACTAATTAATAAAAATTTAAAACTTTCCAAATATTTCAATTAGCACTATTATACTATATCTTGTTTATCAAAGATATTTATTTTGTTAAGCTCTTAAAACTACATTTGGCACTATAATTTGTATGTAATATTAAATAATGTTTAGATTGATTAAAAAAATTAAAATAAGAATATATTTTTACGTTTTTTACATCTAGGCTTCGTCTAGACTCGCCTTGCCCAAAGCATTTATGTCTCGTCACGCATTACGCTTTTTAGATCACTGTGTACACGTGGATTGACTTTTTTATTCTAAATTTCTTTATTTTCTCATTTATTTATTTAGTGACAAATAACATGGCATAAAAATATTTTACCGACTCAACTATGTATAACAAAATCGGATCAGATTGTCATCGGATCAGATTGACCTATATCCATATTTGATCTATTTAGTTATAGGATTATCGGATTCGTATCTTGATTGGGTTATCGAACTAAGACCATAAATCCATCTCCCAATTCGGATCAAAATCCAATCCATTGCAGCCCTACTCCCAGCTTAGTTTAGGATTTCACTCTATTTAAGTAATTGGATGAGGCCTTCTTATGTACCTTATTTTGTTTATAATGAACTTTTTGCCAATCAATTACGCATTGTATCATAACTTCGTTTAATATACTTCATACTCAATCAACACAAGATGGGTTAAACCTTGACACATAACTAAACCTCCATTTTAATGTGTACTTTCATATAGAAGGTGTGATCTAGGAATCTTTACCCTTCGTTGAAGCTGAAGAACTGTGTAGATTCTGTCTTTTGAGGGGCTTCTCTCTATGGTAGACGATTTATCCATGTAGAGGCATCTCTCATGGAGATTAGCTTCGTCCATCGGAGGCATATACCGTACACTTCAGAGAATTAGGAAGTATTTTCCTTTGGGATCCACTTCTTTTTCGAAATGCCTGTACTTCTTTGCATGGTAGATTGTTCATTCATAGAAAGGCTTCTCCCATGGCGATCAACTTCGTCATGTGAAGCTTGTGTTGTACGCTTTAAAAAATTATGAAGAGGTTCTCTTTGAGATCTATTTGCTTTTCTGCATGATGGCTGGTTCATCCACGCATAAGATTATCCAATGGCAATCATTTTCGTCCATAGGACTTGGTCCTTGAGAAAAGCTCTTATGGGATGCATTCATGAGGGGGTTTCTTCTATCCACATCATCCCCTTAGCAGTGGAGGGTCTGGAGATGTGCTCAATAAGTACTAGCTGGGGAAGTTTAGAATCTTTACTGCTAGCCAATTTGGATAGAGCATCGGCATGAGTATTTTCCATGCATGAGATTTGTGCCAGCTCAAACTTTTTGAAAGATAAAAAGGGGTTACTGACTAGTTTGAGGTATGCAGCCATGCCCTTGTCTCTTACTGCGAAGTTACTATTAACCTGGCTAGCCACTAGCTAAGAATCACTACTAATAAGTAGCCTTTTCACTTGCATCTTCTTAACCAACCTTGGGTCGACTAGGAGAGCCTCATACTATGCCATGTTGTTGGTAGCTTTAAATCCAAACTTTACTCCGCAGTTAAGTTTGTGACTTTCTGGGCTGACCAAGACCACTCTCGCCCTCGAGTCTATATTTTCGGAAGAACGGTCTACGAAAAGTTTCCAAGTGAAGGATTCCACGAGTTCCATCTCTTCCCCTATTTTTAGGTAGTTATTGAATTCTACCACACAGTCTCTACGAGGGCCCGTACTTTGATGAAAGTCCTTCCTTTGAAAACAAGGTCAAATTCACTAAGCTCTACGACCTACTTAATCAATTTTCTCAACGTATCGGGCATTTGAAGCACTTATTTGAGTGGAATGCTGGTCAACACATGTATCCTATGATCCTGGAAGTATGGCCTTAGCTTTCTAGATACTTTGACAAGGGAGAGAATGAGTTTTTCCATATCGGGATAGCTGGTTTTTGCAGACAGAGTGCTTTGCTGATGTAATAAACAAACAGTTGGTTATTTCCTTTTGCCTTACAAGGACCAAACTATTGGCTTCTTTGGATACAGCTAGGTAGTGTTGTAGGGGCTCATCGGCTTTGGGCTTTGAGAAGAGGGGGGTCGGCCTTAGGTGCTTCTTCATCCCTTGAAAAGCCTATTTACACTCCTCCGTCCATTGATATTTCTTTCCTCCCTTTAGAATTTTGAAGAATAGAAGGCACATGTTAGTGGATTTTGAGACAAAGCAACTCAGGGATGCCACTCACCAGTGAGACTTTGTATATCTTCTGGCTTTTGGAGGAACCTCATTCCTATTAAAGCCTTCATATTTTAAGGATTGACTTCTTTGCCTCTCTGGTTGACCATGTAACCTAAGAACTTCTCGAAAGCTACACCAATGCGCACTAAGGGAGTTCAGCCTCATTTTGTACTTTCTCAAAATTTGGAAAATGGCATCTACATACTTTACATGGTCTTTCATAAACTTTTTACAAGCTTGTCATCCATGTAGACCATCATGATCTGGCCAACAAGGTAAGCAAACATATTGTTGACGAGTTTTTTGTAGGTAGCCACAGTGTTTTTCAATCCAAAGGGCATCACTTTATAACAATAGAGACCTCAGTCAGTGATCAATGATGTGTTTTCCTCATATGTTGGGTGCATGTGAATTTGATTATAGCCTAAGTAGGCATCTATTGAGCTCAACAATTTATACCCAACGGTAGAGTCCACAAGTTGGTCGATCCTTGTTATGGGGAAGTTGTCTTTTGGGTAAGCCTGGTTGAGGTTAGAGAAGTTAATACATACCCTCAATTTGCCATTATGCTTCTTAACCAAAACGGGGTTGGAGACCTACTTCTGATATGTAGCCTATCGACGAAACCATTGCTTATTCGTTTTTCACCTTTTCTTTATAGCTACAGATCTTTCGGGGTTGAGAGCTATCCTTTTTTGCCGATGCGGGGCAACTTTAGGATCCATATTCAAGTGGTGGCAATTGACCTTCGGGTCAATGCCCACCATGTCCTCATGCCTCCAAGCAAAGACCTCCAAATTTTGGCATATGAAGCACTTCAGCTTCGGGTGGTAGGTTCTTCCTTACCTGTAATGCCTTGGTGGGATCTTAAGGGTTTGCGAGAAAGATATTCAGCTACTTTGCTGGAGTCATTTGTGCTCAAAATCCATGATGCGAAGGTCCAACTTGCCAAATATGGCCACATCGTTGGGGGTCTTCCCTCCTTCAGAGGCATCTATCGTGTCAATTTCTTTTCCTTATTCAGGGGTTTACCCTTCTTCAAGTGTGTCAATCATTTTCACATCCACTAATACCATGCTGATGTCTTGCGGTTCAAGTTTCTTATGGAGTAAAAGAAACATTCTTTTGCCCCTATCTGGTTATCCTTGATCATGGCGATACTATGCTCAATTGGAAACTTAATGCATAGGTGATTCATGGAAGTGGCAGCCAACAAATCTTTTAGGATGGATCTTCCCAACACCCCATGGCAGGCGGATCTATTATCCAACATGAACTCCACGAAATTGAGTGTTGTTTGAGACAGTGTGCTCATTTCTACCGCAAAAGTAATCTTTCCTCTTAGAATGATGCTATCACCAGTAAACCCATAGAAAGAAAAGTTCATTAGAGTCAACTCATGATCCACCACCATCTTGTCAAAGATGGCTCCAATAAAATATTGATGGAACCGCCATTGTCTGCTAGAATTCACTTCAACCCATTGCAACCTGCCATCACCCCTACAACAAAGTGCATCACAATGTGGGTAGTGTAGACCCACAATATCTTCCTGGGTGAAGGTGATGAGTGGAACTTGCCTTACTTCTTATGGGTTATTTTTGACTATGTAACTAGCCATCGGAGGTTCTTTAGCCTTCCTTGTATGTTTCTTTTGGGCATTCCTAGTCTCGCCACCAACGTAAGGTCCTCCGACGATTATACCTATCTTATGAATGGGTGCATTATCCGCTCCTGCTGGGAGATGTCTTCTGTGCCTTTGCCTATCTAGACCTCTCTTCATGATTGTCCCTCCTTCGATGAAGAAAAACTTCCCTACAAGGTTGCCTAGCCTCCTCATACCTAGGCTGCTGTGCCTACCTAGGTGGGTCTTTGATTGACCCGAGGTTTGTTATATTCCAGGTGTGTAGCGATGTCTCTACAATCGATTGTATCATGACTGTAAGAGTGATAATAAGTACAATATAGGGCACATTGGGCCAATTTCTAGGGCTTGAGCCTCTTCTCTTGCTACTACTGATCGTTTGATTTCCCACAAGTGAACGGAATTGTGAACAAGTAATATATTAGTGTGTAGAGTGTCAAACCTACGAGGACTACGTATTCAATCGAGTTCAAATAAATAGTAACCTTAATCGAATAGCAAATAGATTTGAGCTTTCTGTACTTATATCTAAATTATCGATTAATCTAGAAAGCAATTTAACTGGTTTGATTTTAAATATGTGAAAGTATTGNATCTAAATTATCGATTAATCTAGAAAGCAATTTAACTGGTTTGATTTTAAATATGTGAAAGTATTGCTAAGATGTCGAATCCCCCTTGTTAATCCATTTTTAGCACAACAAATTAAAGTGACAATTTGTAATCATTCTTGTTGGTCAGTGTTCCTAATTTAGTTGAAAACCTCTCTCGATAGTTATCAACTCTATTCCCCTCATGTGACCATCCTCTCTCTCGATGAAAGATGCAAACAAGATAAATGCATTAAACGATCAAGAACACTTATGGAAACCATGTAAAGCAAAGATGTATATCTCTATCCTTTATCAAACTTTACAATGTTTATTATTTTT
>CAIGRT010172555.1:0-13536 GCA_903798405.1 Fraxinus platypoda | reverse complement strand
AAAATGCCCCTAATTAATTTTAACCACACATTTCACATGATCCACAACTTTTCAAACACACATTCCATCAACTTTTATCAAAATCTGCTAAAAATCTAATTTTAACATTTATCAAACAAGGGCTTAATTGAGAACACTATTGCTAGTATACGTTCTGTAGGAATGAGAGCTATATCCTTGGTTCCTTAGTACAAGACATGTTTCTTATAACTTGATTTTAAGGACAAATACCACCCTCCAACAATATAAGCACTCCATGTTACATTAACATAGAAATCCTTTATAAACAAAAGCAAGAGGGCACAACTCATAGAAGTATTACATCTTGGCATTTGGCAACATAGCCTCGGTTCATGAATAAAAAGAATTAACAACTGGGTTGCAATATTGTAAGGTTCCGAATTCAAGTTGCATTGCTCTGTTTTAGTGTTCCCTTAGGGGGAGAAGTAGATATATCTTGCACAAATGCCAGTCACTTGATAACTGTTAATGAAAATAGCATTTTCAAACCTCATGAAAACGGATACACCTCCCATATTCTTCCAACTTGGTATACCATCCTAGATAACCTGAAACATATATTAAATCGTTTGGCTTCAGATGCTGGACCGATATTTCCGCCATTTCATTCCACATTTTCAGCAGTACCCTGTACAATGCGTATAAAATTACGTCCATCGCTAGCATAAACCGCTACATACCCAGCGCACGGCCGCCCACACAGAAAAAATAAAGATAAAAAACTAAACTAAACTATAAGCAGAAACAAATATTGACGGAATCCTTACTTCAAGTCGCGGTACGAGCCAGGGGAATTTTTGACATTGAGAATAGTATGGATGCCAAAATGTCCTGTGGTGGTATTGCATTTTTTGAAAGGGTAGTCTATAGTACCAATTAAGCTGACAGAATTGCGCAAATTTTCATCGTATTGAATGGTGATGGGTCGCTGGTACTTGAGTGCGCGCCTGTAAACGGAGCTTCCGCCATCCTGGTCATCTGATTCGGGCTCCTCCGGAAAGATAGTCCAGGCACGTCGGATCAGAGCGGCGGACGACGAAAACTGGCGGAGATCACGAAAAAAAGGGGAAGTGGCTTTCTTGAATTCGGGTAGTAGAAAACGTGCAGTCCCCATGGTTTGGAACTAGTAATCATATTTTAGGTTAAACTCTGAGTTTGGGGTTTATCAGCTCAATTGTGCAATTGGAAATTTTAATTGGGAAGCATGGCATATATGCTCTCGTGCTTGTTGAGATTCATTGGACATTTCCATTTCCTTGGACTTGATGTTGGTCTTAGTCTTGGGCCTGGACAATTTCACAGAATGTCATTTCTAATGTTTGAAAGGTATTATTTTACTTTTAGCTTTTACTTTTATTTTTGCTTCCAATTGAAAAGTTTTTTGAAAAAATTATCTTAATTTTGTTTGAAAAAGAATGTTTTAAAATAATTTTCTATTGTAAAAGTACATTTAGAGAAAGTCATATCAAACCAATTTTATCTAAAAATTCTTCTAACTAAAATAAATATATTCGTAAAATTAGATAAACGGGTCCAAAATCAATTTTTGAATCTCAAAAACTCATTTTGACTTTTCAAATGTCATGTAAAACAGGCACTTAGTATTATAACATCAGTTTAAATGATATTATGTGATAGATTCAATGAAAAATAAAATTACGAGACATATTTAATTGTACATCTCATTTAATGTAACTTAATATCACCTAAACAATCGTCGCTTCTCTCGTTTTTAATATAGCGGGCATCCAATAAAAGGCTCACACGACGGGTTGTTGGTTCAATGGTTGAGAACGTTCCTGATAATTGCATCGTTTTTATCTGGAAGAGCTTTTAACCACATGAATAATTCGACGTGTTCATCGGTGTCTGATTCAGAGATGTAGATCATTTAAGACACATTAGCATGGTGTACTCCCATTTGAATTGGGATTTAAGACACCAATAATATTAAATAATATTTCTCTTATTTAAAGTTTAAACCCTTGTTTATTAGGGATTAAAATCAAGTCAAATTCAACATTTAATTTTAATCACATATTTTTTGGGATCCACAACTTTTTCATTGCATATTTCATCAACTTTTATCAAAATTTACTAAAAATCGTATTTTAATCTGCATCAAACAGGAGCTAAATCTCTAAGTCTACTCTAAAAACTATGATTCAAATTAGAAATCTGGTTTCTTCGACCAAACATTGACATTATTTGTCCAAAAAGTTTTTATTATTCCTTTGCATCGTCAAAACTAAACTAACGATTGGCTATCACAATTCACGCGTATTGATTGTTCTTGTACTGATCTCTTTATTGTAAAGAGAAACAAAACAAAGACTTTGTTCCTAGTCATCGACGTTACATCCTTCCAAATACTAAAAACCAACATCTCACTCCCAACACATGATCTTATTCATGATGGACGCTATTATGTTCACACGGGCTTCACCGTCTCGTTTTACTTCCTTGCCTCTTCGTCCACCCTTTCTCCTCGTGTCCTAAAGAAGACGATGACTACCTACCTTGCTTATGAGGTGATGATATTTGGGTAAAAGAGATGATTTTTTTCATATTTTTTTTCTTCCAAGTAGTAGATTATATTCTATCGGATATGATTAAAAAAAGGAAAAAAATGTTAATGTAAGTTGAACACGAGTGTGTGATGACTAGTATTAGTATAAATACATGTTCTCGCCAAGTAGTCTACACTTTGTATGGATTTTGCTTTTCCTTTTGGGATTGGTGAGGGATGGGTGAGGAAGATGAAGAAACTTCTGCTTCTTTTTTATTTCTCCTCTTCTTTTGTTACTTTTTACTTAATTATTTTAAGAAAATGTAGACCTACACTTCCGCTATTTTTAAAGATAGTCAAATTATGGTCAAACATTTATCTTTTGGTCAACTAACAAATTTTTGGACAAAAACCTTTCTAGACGTCCTTCTAACTTTCATTTTTTAAAGGTATAGGATGATGTATCTGTTATGGTTTAAAGGTTTAGAATCGCACTGCACTTTTTTAAAAGGTTTGGAACTCTCGTCGAAAATTTTCCTTTATGTTAGGTGAAAAAATTGATGAATAAAATGGAGGAAATCTGGTGTCAATATCAATAAATTTGAAGATTATCGCCATCATTTGTTATTTACGTACAAGATACAGATGAACACTTGGAAGTCCATGCTAGGGATGGCAACGGGGCGGGGTGGGGGTAAGTCATTTCCCCGTTTATTCCCCGTTTAAATTTTTTTTTTTTTTTTTTTTTTTTTTTTTTTTTTTTTTTTTTTTTCCCTTTTTTTTTTGTTTTTGGCCTTTTTTTTTTTTTNCAAGATACAGATGAACACTTGGAAGTCCATGCTAGGGATGGCAACGGGGCGGGGTGGGGGTAAGTCATTTCCCCGTTTATTCCCCGTTTAAATTTTTTTTTTTTTTTTAGTTTTTGATAATTTATTTTTATTGCCCATATTCATTAGATTTAGACAAATAATTTTAGTTGCTATTTTCTATTAGAACTAATGAAAATTTTCATTTAAAGTATTGAATTCTTTTTAACGGGGTGGGGCGGGGACCCCGTTACCTGTTTAAGCGGGTTTTCCCCGCCCCGTTCAGGGCGGGGCCCCGCGGGTATCGAGTTTATCAGATTTTTTTGCCACGTTTTTGTGTCGGTATAATTTCATTTTGGTCCACGCTACTGGTGCTTGTAGATATATATTAAATAAAATAAATCGTAATTATAATCTATTGTAGACTCGAACAGCTATTGGATTGTGAGAGTTGTCCCAACGAAATTTGGAAAAAAATTCATTTAATAAGATTTTGACAAAAAAAAAAAATGTTTAAAGTACTACAAGTCACTCCTATCAAAATTTGGGACCGCCTATAAAGAAACATATATGAAGTTCAATGATATTATCATATACTATAATAAATTATGTTGTAATATTTCGGCAAGTATTTTTGTAAAGTTTGCTTGAAAGTAGGGCTGTCGATGGATTGAATTTTGATCCAAATTCGATAAAATTAATTGGAGGTGGATTTAGGATCTCAATCCGGTAATCCGATCAAGATCCGAATTCGATAATCCTTTAACTAAATGGATCAAATATAGATATAGATCAATCCGATCCGATTTGTTATAAATAATTGAGTCGGTAAAACATTTTATGACATGTTATTTGTCGCTAAAATAAATAAATTTAGAATAAAATAGTCATCAAATTCAAAACGCAACAAATTTGAAAAATTTATAATTATTAAACTTGTTTAAGAATTGGAAAAATTGGAAAAAAATTTGATTCCAACATTGATTTTTTCCTAATTTCTTTAATTTCGGATCGAATATCTGATAACATAGCGAATCGGATATGAATTTAACAATCAAATATTCGGTAAATTATCGAATCGGTTCAAATATAGGCAGATTTAGTCAATATCTAATCAATTTACGGCCCTACTTGAAAGAGCTAGTTTCACTTCGTTTATATAGAGCGCTGTGATATATTTTCTCAAACCAAAATTGACCAGTTAAAGTTGTTATATGTTGCCAATTTTGACTCTTTTTCTTTCAATTAATTCTTGTTCAGTTACTGCAAATTCTGCTTTTACGAGATTAATGCACCTCTATTAAGGCTATGGCGAATCATTCTTTACAAATACAATCGACAAGCATTGGATGGCAGGAGGGACATTCTTAAAGTGTGGATTAAAGATTAAAAATTTGAGATTTTCGTTGTGGAAATACTTAATTTTGATTATTTACTTTTCATTGAAATCTCAATTCAGATTTGTACCGTGTTAACATCTTAACTCTCTTGAAATTCATGCTCCTTTTAGGAGGAAAATGACACCTTTCTTGAAAAAACGAGTTCGAGTTGTCGATTCCACGAGAAATGATTAGTTAATTATAGTTAAATTTAATTTTAACATATTTTTTTTTTGGAGAATTTTAAGCTATTTTTATCATTTGAAAAATTCAAATGGATTGTGTTTCTTTTGTTCACTTTATTACTTTTACGCGATCCGTACGATTGTGGTATATATTTTTTAATGAATAATTGGTCAACGTCATTTTTATAAGTTTAATTGCCAAAATTCGATCACCTCAAAGTTCAGTGAGCAATCGAAGACGTTTTTCAAAATTTAGTGGACAATTGAAGACGTTTTTTCAAAGTTTAATGAACAATCAAAGACGTGACAATTTGTTAACGACGTGACGGGGCGCCACATGTGCATTTTGTTAGCCACGTCACTAATTCCATTAAAGACTTGGGACAGATGTTAAGACAGCGAGTCACGTCTAATATATTAATAAGTTTAGTGGCCAAAACTCGACATTTTAAATTTCAATGAAAAATCGAAGATATAAACACAAGTTCAGCGGCCGCTAGGACAATTAACTCGTCAAATGGTATATTGATAATGATAGCTTTAACTTAAGAATGAATCATTGAACATTGACTATAACTCCTCTTATTCAAGAGCGCATATGAAGTGGAGCATAGAAGAGATAGAACAATGCTAGGGGTACAATCATTAGTGAGTTACAACACTTACAACACACTCACATTAGTGTGGGCCCCACCAATTATAATTGGTGGGGCCCACACTAATGTAATTAATTGGTGGGGCCCACACTAATGTGAGTGTGTTGTAAGTGTTGTAACCCACTAATGTTGTACAAATAGCATTTTTGGAAGAGATAATACATGCAAGTTTCCACGTGCTTAGAAAGTAGAATATTATACCCATCCCAATTGCCAATTCTCAACAAATCCCCAATATAAAAAGATTTTTAGCATTTACTCGGTCTACAAAGATACACGTACGATCAAATTTGACAATTTTAATATAAAATAAATTTTTCCATCACTTTTCAATGTTCCTAGATTTCAGTGTCCCACACGGTGTGAATTTGTCAACTTCAACCCCCTTCCCAGAAAATACATATTTAGTGTGTGTTTGAACCTCAAATAAGAATATAATTTTTAGAATAGTGATTGATAGAGAGAATGTGTGGTAAAAAAGTGATCAAAAGTTTTAGATTTTGTGTAATATTATTTTATTTGGAGAATTTATGGTTGAAATGAAGAAAGAGAAAAAAAAAATGAAAATGAAAATGAGATTAAAATGAGTGTCAAACAGTGGCTTAATCAATCACACTACTTGTACCATGTTTATGGACAATACTTGTACCATGTCAGGGTACAAGAGTTGCCATACTGGTGCCCACATATTAATTGACCTACTAACAGCATTATATTCATCTATTTTAAAAATGGTAAAAAACTGTTTTTTACATCGTCGACTCGAATATTGACAACACTACTTGTACCATCTTTATGAACAATATTGATTGACAACATTCTACTAACAGCATCACATTCATCCATTTTAAAAATGGTAAAAAACTGTTTTTTACATCATCGACTCGAATACTGACAACACGTGATTATCAAATGTATTTGTACAAGAAAAAATCTACTTGTACAATCATTAGTGGACACCACACATTACCCACCCTAATGTGTGATGTTGTACAAGTTGTAAACCACTAATGATTGTACATGTAGTGAGGTTGTTTGTACAACTAGTTTTTATTGTATATTAATTGTCTCTACTTTCTTCAACATTGACTTAAAACTTTACAATGCAAATTGTACGTGTCTGAAGACTCCAATGGTCTATGCGCTGAAACAAAGAATTATATTAAACTATATGTACGAATTTGTCATTTTTTTTCTTGAATGCCTGATCAATACCACCATCGGGCCCTGCAGGCCAGCTGGAATTTTTTTTTGGGTATAAGCTAACTTTCTTCAAGATGTTAAAATTCTAAATTTTTATTAGTTAATTTCACATAATAATAATGCATTTTCGTTGGGGTGCATTCTCATCATCGTCTTCTTCTTCTTCTTCTTCATCCCCTTCAAATCCTCCATTAAAGGGCAAAAGCAAAAGCTCTAATGATATTTTCAAGAATTCGAGTTGTAAAAATAATGAACAAGGGATAAAGTTAACTAGGCAGAGGAAGTTGAGGCACGCAACTGATGATGAATTAGGATTGCGGCCTGGTGTTTTTAATGAGAGGTCACAGTCGTGTCCCGTGTCACCGGACTCGGGTTCTGCTTGGAGGCCCGCATCGGAGCCTCGTACGCCCCGCCGTTCCGATGTCGGCCATTGGTCAAAGTCGGCGGTGCCGCAACCGCTGCCGCTGCCGGCATCGAATTCTCAGCCTAAGCAGATTGATAATTTGCAGGGTCAAAGAAGAGGGGATTTGGGGCATTCAAGCTCTGCAATTGAAAGGTTTGACCATTTCCTTTTCTTGAAAATAATCGATTTTTTTTACTGGTGTATAATTTAAGTCCAGTGATTCGATATATGAAGTCTTTGATTATTAGTATTATCTGAGACACCAGATTTTGATTAAAGATACAGAATAAATCGATCTATTTACATAATCTGTCTTTTCTGTTAAATAGTATAAAATAATAATTAAAAAAAAAATCTACCCTTATTGTGATAAATTGTCTCAAAACTGAACACTGTAGGAGCTTTTAGAATTGATTCTTCTTTTCTGTGTTTGCCAAAGTCGTCGCTAAGATTGTGTTTACTTATTTATAGTTTGATTGTTCGAAGATAAATTTTGTCTATCATGTTGACTTTCAGCAGTTCTTCTCATCAAAATTTGGGGAAGACAAAAGATAATACGGCCAGAAGATCATCTGCATCTCCAACTTGTCGCAACAGAAAATTCCCTCTAGCGCTAAATGTTGACACTGCACAAAACAACTTTCAGCTGCATTTTCCTACGTTTAGTGCTCCGAGCAGTGGTTGCTCAAGTCCCATCCTTGGCCCACAAAGATTTAGTACTGTAGATCTTTCCCACGTCTCAGCATTTGCTTTGGAGTCTTCCCCTTCAGATAGAATAGCAAAATCTTGGCAAAGTCCATGTAGAAACTTGGTAAATCATAATGGAAATTTGGTGCATTTGCACAATAAATCTTTCCCCGAAAGTTGGCCTGATGGTAATAACGCGCATGTCCACCCATTACCGCTTCCCCCAGAAGTTTCTAGGCCGTCACCTACTGCTTCTCAAAATTCGGATAAATCAGACATTTTTTCGGTTAAAGGTCAGTGGAGGAAAGGAAAACTCATAGGACGTGGTACTTATGGAAGTGTTTATGTTGCAACTCATCGGTATGTAAACTAACCAAGGATTTCTTGCTATTTTGTGCTGCTGGTAGAAGCCTTAACATTTTTTTCTTCCTGTCAGTGAAACTGGCGCAATGTGTGCTATGAAAGAAGTTGAAATGATTCCTGATGACCCTAAATATGCAGAATGCGTTAAACAGTTGGAGCAGGTTTTCCTCTGAAATCCTTCTTATGCTATTATATGTTCGATACTTTGTCGTACTCCATTATTTTGTTATTCAGCTATGTTGGCAAGTGAAAGTGCATACTGAAGTGGAAGATCTCAGAAACGACATCACATTGTTACCATTTAACAGAAGATTCCATTAAGCATTATCTTTAATTGTGCAGTTGTTTTTAATTATATGAAAGTAAGCCCCTGTTTGGTTAGTTAAAAATTAGGAGTGCGTTTGGTTTGCCGTTTTGAGGCAATTTTCAGTTTTCTAAAACACTCAAAACGTGTTTGGTATGTTATTTTCAAAAATGTGTTTTCGAAAACAAGGAAAATTTTACAACATAAAACTCAAATTTTTTTATTTTTTTTTTTACATCAAAAACTCAAAACAAGGAAAATGAACTTAAACATTTCTCAAATTAAAATAATTAATAAAATCACACAAAACCTATCCAGATACAAATACCCATAAAAATAAATAATCACATATAAGCATAAAATTGATATGTTTTACTAAATAATCAAATTAATTGAAAAAAATGTCATAAAACTATTTCTAAAATTTTTAAACCAAATGCGTTTTCTAGTTTTTTGTTTGAGAAAGAGTTTTTCGAAATAACAAACCAAACGCGTTTTTTGAAATCTTAAAATAATCTCTCAAAATAGAAAATGAAAAATGAATTCAAACTTGAAAACAGAAAACGTAAATGCAAACCAAACACACGGTTTTTATTAGATTTTGATAAAAATTAATGAAATGTGTGGTTGAAAAGTTGATAAAAGTTGTAGGTCCCATGAAATGTGTGGTTGAAAATGAGTTTGAGTAAAAAATGAATTTTAGAAAATGGTGACGAAACAGGGCCTTAATAGTCAGTTCGAATAACATGGTTGTGTCTTTCTCTTGGCGTATCAAGCATGAACTAGATTTACTGTAGTTTTATGTCCCTATTTCTATGTACTTGATTTTTTCCTTTTTAAAAAAACTTCAGCCATCTTTTACTTTTGCTTAGTTAAGACTGTTCAAAAACTTTGGTGTTGGAGAAGGAAAGCTGAGCTTTCCATAGAGCAATTGAGATCCAAAAGACTTCCATCTATGGAATCCTTGGGCAGTTCGTTAAGTCTACTAATTGCTGATGAGTAGCACTTTACAGAATTCATTGTTGTAAAGAAATTGAATTTCTGAAGTTTTTAATGAAAATAACTGAATCCGCTTGTTGTCACCAAAGTGTTGTTTTACTTTGTGGTCTTCACATCTCAATCTTGTAGACTGCGGGAAATATGGAAACTTGTGAATTATTCTGCATTAAGCAAACATCTGATTTTGTGTGCCTTTTCATATCAGGAGATCCGATTTCTCGAGGACTTGAATCATCCAAACATTGTACAATATTATGGGTGTGAAAAAGTATGCTTCATTTCATGTTTAGCTTCCATTGGCCTTTTTTCTTTCTGTTATTAGTATCATTGAGATACTAATTATTGGCCTGGTTACAGACTTTCACAAATATATTGATGGAAAAAATATTAATTTGTCGTAGATTGAGGATCGTTTTTGCATATATTTGGAGTATGTTCACCCAGGGTCCATAAACAAGTATATTAGCGAACATTGTGGTGGAGCTATGACAGAGTGCATAGTTCGCAATTTCACTCGTCACATTCTGTCGGGGTTGGCTTACTTGCACAGTGCCCAGACAATACACAGGTAAAAATCGTGCCTGGTTAGAAGAGATTACCTAAACTTCCCTTTGCATATTGGACTTTCTTTATATTACGTATAAAGCAGTGTTGTATTAATTGATAGAAAAATATGAATAACTGAAAATTTTGGTGTTCTCGTTAGACTTCTCATTTGGTAGAGTATAGAACAGAGTTTGAAATAGCTGATTGGCGTATTGGTTTAATTGATCAATTATAAAGTTCCATCTACATATAAAGATTTTGTGATTCGTTATAAAGCAGGGACATCAAAGGAGCGAATTTACTTGTCAATGTGTCTGGTGTTGTCAAGCTTGCTGACTTTGGATTGGCGAAACATGTGAGTTTAAAAACTGACTATACAAATACATTACGTGAATGTTCTTGTATATCTTTTTCCTGACAGTTTAAACCTAGTTAGTTCTTCTTCAACTTTTATATCTAGTCTCAGTGCATTCCAATCTTACTGTTCTGATTTTATTAACGCATAAATTTCTGTCGTCAGTAGAACGAAATCCATTTCAGAATTCAATGCATATATGTATTATTAATATCTTTAAGTAAATTGCGCTTGCATTTGAGATGAAGTTCTTATAAATGGAATTTGATGCTAAAGGTCTTGGCTTTGTCTATGAGATTTGGATGAACCTCCTCAATGAATCTTGTTTGGAGTTATTCTGGCTGTCCTCATATTGAATATACTAATCCTGTTTTCCACCTTTTCTTTTCTAGCTCAATGGAAATGGTATCGATCTTTCATTGAAGGGCACTCCTCATTGGATGGCTCCAGAGGTATCTCAGTTGGAGTTCTCTTCTTTCCTACTAGCCGGCCTTGGATACCTTGTATTTGTCAAGTATTTATTCTTTTAATTTGTTCAGGTACTACAGGCTGTGATGCGGAATGATGCTAAACCAGAGCTGGCCTTTGGTGTTGATATATGGAGCGTGGGTTGTACGGTTGTCGAGATGCTCACCGGGAAACCTCCTTGGAGTGAGCTTAATGGGGTAAGTGTATTAATTAACTTCAAGCACTCCTAATGCATTTCTTCTAAAGTTTATCGGTTGGCCCCCCCAACTTTACATTCTTTTTAACGTACTCAGTACTCACTTTAATGTTTTCATTTTTTCCGATTTTGAGAATTACTAGTGAACGAGTCCCGAAATGAGAGTTACATGTAATAAGAAATCGATTGTTGGAGACACAATGGAATGCTTTATTTTCCTTGCATTTAAATGTCAGACAAAGTGATGTTTATAACTAATTGATTAACCTCTTTCCATTTGGCTTAGGTGCAAGCCATGTTCAATGTATTGAACAAATCTCCACCCATACCAGAAACATTGTCTAATGAAGGGAAGGATTTCCTCAGACGGTGCTTTCAGAGAAGACCTGCAGATCGACCTTCAGCTATTAAGTTGCTTGACCACCCCTTTTTACGAAGTTCACAAGATCAAAATTTTGGAGGCTTTGTGCAAGAATTTTCTAGAATGAAATTACTCGTGAGTATCGATAAGTACTAGCTCGCATTACCTTTTGTTTCTCAGTCACATTTGTTCCTGGTGACTGCAAAAGAAGTGGTTATGTCTTATATGAACTTTTATTTATTTAAAATGTTAACATGTTAGCTCGTAATCCATTGTATTTCAGTTCAACGAGAATCCCAAAAACAACTATTTTTGTTTTTCAGGATGCACCACAATTCCCAAGTGACCGAGCTAGAGGGAAAAAGGATGTGATGCCAGATTCGTCGGGTTTGAGGATCCAGCATGGAAAACTTCCACTAAATGCGTAAGTCCTCTTTTTCCTTCCCCCATCCCGCCCTTTTATTTTGATTATCGTCGTACATGCTAGACATCTTACCAAAACTAGTGCTCGACTAAATTGGTTGTCTGTTTCCAAAAACATTTTCAGTTCAAGTGAAACAAGTCCACAATCTTATCCGGAATCATCATGCCCTGGGATAAAATTTCATCATTCTCCTCGTTCTACACTTGAAGTCCTTACTTCTGTAGTTTCACCTAATCGTGGCTCATATAATACTAGCCCTACAAATGTTCCGAATAGTTTGTTCTCAGGAACTGGAACAAACAGTCCTTGTACCGTGTCGAGGACTCATGGACGCAACTTCCCATTCGTGTAAGACTATGGGAAGGATATAAACTTAGAAGTCTGTTGTACAGTCAGGAATATATGACTTTATTTATTTTTTAGTTTGCTTCGAGTTCTATTCATTAAGTCGCTTCCGCGCTTGTGGGATCTTATTCTGTCTGTGTAATTTTACTGCAGACCCCATAAAAATCTTTCAACTCTTTAGGATCACTTGTGGATTTTTTTTCACCTTTGAGCTCTGGGAGAATGTCTGACAAGAATAACTATAACTTGACCGTAGATATGATCAAGAGACTCGTTTATACAATTTAGTTGATCATGTAAATATTGAAGTTTCTGCCTTTTTTACTGCAATGAACCATTTATGCAGGAAATTCCTAGTCTTGATTTGCAGTTTCATATGCTGTTCTTATTTGTTGGTCTGTCCTTGTGCACACTGACGGGTGCACAGTGACGGATCTAGGATATTGAGTGAGCACGGATGGTCGTCAACCGTCGATCGCAATAAAATATTAAAATTTAAATATATCAATTACTTTGCTAAAACTGAACATATATAATTTTGTTATATTTATTGTCCTTATTCACCAAATGACTTTGTGTCAAGTTTTGTATAATTCAAAAGAAGAGCAAATGTTGGAAACTTTCAATTGCATTAAAACTGGGAAAACTGAACATATACATTCTATTACATTTAGCTCCTATTTGGTAGAGATTAAAATCAGATTTTTAGTAAATTTTGATAAAAGTTGATGAAATGTGTGGTTGAAAAGTTGTGGGTCCTATAAAATGTGTAGTTAAAATTAATTGTTGACTTTGACTTAAATTAAAGTTTGGATTTTAATTTTCACCAAACAGGGGCTTACCAATTTCCAAACTTATTACTTGCTACTTTATCGATGTAAGTTAGACTATTTTGGTAGAGATTAAAATCAGAATTTTAGTAGATTTTGATAAAAGTTGATGAAATATGTGGTTGAAAAGTTGTGGATTCTATGAAATGTGTGGTTAAAATTAATTGTTGACTTTGACTTGAAATTTTAATTGAATTTTAATCCAAACAAAATAGAATTTTAATTGTTGCCACGATGGTCAAGCTTTCCATAATCTAAAGGAGAGCACACAAGTTTGAATCCCCCCTATTGCATTAGTATTGGTAAAAAAAATGTTGAGAATAATTGCACAATAAATTGTTTTGGTAGAGATTCGATCTAGACTTCAAATTTGAAAATGGATGGTATAACCTACTAAGCTACAACATATGTTTGAAAACAAAATGAATTACTAGGCCCCTATTTGATCTACATTATTATCTGATTTAAATGAAAAAATATGATCGTTATCCATCAC
>CAIGRT010172530.1:0-13146 GCA_903798405.1 Fraxinus platypoda | reverse complement strand
TTCCAAATTACGTCATATCCATCAAATTGCCACCTAAACCAAAATATGAGATTAATAAGTACATTTTGACATAAAATAATCATACGAGCGTATTAAATAAAGAGAAAAAACTATGCATTTTACATTCATATCACTTACTTTAAATCCTCAATAATTTATTTATTCTTTTGACTAGCAAATGAAGATGTCCCTAGCTGCTTAGACAACATGCCATGAGTCCTATATCATTGCCATTCATTTATGAACTTGAGCATCCTCATTATTTATTTATTTATTTCTTAACCACATACATATATCTTAAATGTTATGTCACACTACTTTTATATTATGTTATTTTATTTTAATTTATGCAATATATAAGAACATTAATATAACTAACAATGTTATGTTAATCACATAATTATTCTTTGAATTAGTGCAAATTCGAGTGAATAATTAAAAAAAGTTAGAATGTGCAGTGAATCATCAAAACAACAAAGTAAAACTCATAATAACAGAGGCATTTTCGGTCCAATGAAGTTTAACTAATTATGCTTCATTGGTTTTCTTCAATCTAATTTCCATCTCTACTGAATTTTTTATTCGGGTCAAGAAGAACTCATGATATTTATATGCACATCGACATATATATGCACTTTTCTCCTCTCCTCGCACCGTTCACGTTCCTTAAAGCCGTTTTCGATTTGGTGTTGGAAAGATGATTAGAACAATTTTCTTAACTACAATAAAATTATAGAAGTGGGGAGAGGGTTTGAATGATTTTATGGTTATAAGAGATAATGAATGATTTTTATTTTTCAAGCAATACAACTGAAAATGGGGAGCAGCTTTGGAAGTCTTCTACCTTAGAGATGGAAACATTGAACTTTAATTTGCCAAATCAAGGCCTTCAACTCAGAGAAGTCAAATTTCAAATTTTTTTTTTTGGGACATTCATTTACCTTAATTATATACAAGAAAGTAGGAAATCACATTTTATTTCTATTAATTTATTGAATTACCAAATTAAGGTCTGATTCTAAAGTCAAACAATAAAATTGACATAAAATAAATGCATCAAATCATAATTTATTCCAAATTCTACTAACATAATATGCATATTATAGTTAAGTTTAATAAGTATAACATTAGAGTAAATATCGTATATTTACGTACAACAATAATGTAAAAGGACGTGCAGCATTACAAAATTATTGGCTTCATTATACTTGCAATTCTTTCTTATTTAACAATTTTCATCAACTTTTTAATTACGTATTTTAAAATTTATTAAAAATGTGATTCATGGACTAATATTCTGCTATAAAATTTATAATTTTTATCTAATTTTTTAATCACATATTTTAAATTTCTTAAACAATAGTATTTGATTCAGGGAGTAATATTCTGCTAGAATGCTGTTTGACAGTTGTAATCCACTTAACTACTTTTTTTAAAAATAATTCAATCTATTAAATAAGAGAAGATGGATTAAACATTCCCAACGGCGAATTATTCTTCTACTTTTAGCCGTTTCTTAAGTTAATTTAATAGTCAAATGTAAGTAGGTAGGTCCTAACCCCATATGTCACCATTCCCTATACTAAATTATTGGCATTTGCATCCTTTGACCGTCTCCTTTTTTGAATTACTAACGGGGGGTTTTTGGTTAACCGTTAGATAACTATTAGTATATTATAACAAGGAGTAATAATGTCACTTATAACAAATTTTATTAAGCCATGTTTGACATTATTTGCTTTAATTTAATTTATTTTTCATACTCATTTTCAATCAAATATTCACATAATAGAATATTTTATACGTAAATTCAAGACATTTTTTTACTTTATAACTACACGATCTTCAAAAAATGGTATTCAAAACAACGTTTTTTAAATTTTAAGGACGTGGCTAATTAAACAAATTATATCAATGACATAAACACATAAAATATAGATCTTGTCATGGTTTTTGTGTATGAAAATTATAGTTGGAAACAACTTGTAATATAAGCTTCCTCCTCTTTGTTCATATGAATCTTCATTGACAATATATTGAACATTAGTTTAAACATGAACATAAATGCAAGTTGTGTTACAAACTTTGTTTGGAAGAATTCTATTATTTAAATTAAAGGGCAAATTAGACATTTCGTTTCCAATCTTCGCTCCGAATAGCACTTTAATCACCAACTTTTTATTTGTTGCATTCTTATCTGAACCGTTCATTCTCGCTTTAACTTGTGAGCATGGGTTGCAACAATTGAAACTACAGGTGGAAAATGGGTAAAGTGAAGACTAATAATATAGAATTGAGATTTTATTTTTATGAAGATAATTTTACTATTTTTTAAGTGGACACGATCCATCGTACGAGTGATTTAATGAATTTTTTTTGATAGAAATTATAATCAGATCGCGCCGTAATTAATTAAAAGTTAACAACAAGAAATGATTGAGAACGAAATACGTAATTTACTTTAAATTAAAAATTGCCACCGGCCTCTTGCAATCTCAAATAGAAATATATTAATTATTTAATATTTATTGGGACTCGTGAAAGGAGTGCATGATAGCTGGCTAACAAAAGACAAACGGTTTTATCAAAATTTCAAAGGGCCAACCGAACGGATCGCCTTCTAGAGACCCACCGAACAAACTTGTGACGTTGGAGGATAGAGGTTATGATTGACCTTAAAATATTGTCGGATATTGATACGAACCTGTCGGTCCTTCTATTTCCAACGCCACGTCGATGGTTGTGACTTGTAGGTAAACGCATAGTACGTATGTACCTGCACCAATAATTCAACAGGGAGATTATGTGGAGTGGGATTTAGCCCATGGTTGATTTCATTTTAATTTTAAGTTAATAATTAATTATAATCATAAATTTTTTGAGGTCCACAACTTTTCAATCATACATTTTCTCAACCGAACTATGACTTAATTAATAATTAGGCCTGTAACGAAAAACCAAATGATAAAAATTACAAATAAATGAAAAGGTAGGTTAATTCGAGTAAATTAATTAGACCTCGCGAAACTCTATTAGTAGGTTCGTATTTCGATTGAAGACTTATTTTTATGAGTTCGTTTAAATGTCGCTTTTTTACTGTAGATAGTAACAATTTGACACCGACAATGAATATTATTGTACCTTTTCGTATTATTTTTGGATTATAAATCCAATTTGCAAGAGCTACTCTAAAAGGTTCCTCTTGGCCTGACAAATTCCAAGATAATCGCAATATGCTTTTATAATCTGCTTATAATTCTCATTACCCTTTTTTTTTTTGAAGTATTTCTAACATTCAAAATTAGGTTCATGACTCGTGAGCTTTTGCCTTCTCTCTCTCTATAGAGACAACTTCTTCCAAATTATCACTAGTCTTAATGGTTGTCAATTTGGTAGTATCAGTATTTTTCAAATTTGAAATATCGTTGGTCTGAAAAAAAATTTGTAGACGGAAGCATTGAATTTATTGTAGAATAAGTTAACATCATTATCGACGTTCATTACTTCAGTGTAGTCTATTACGAATTTGTAGAAACTTTAGGAATAAAATTGTTGTTACTTATATAAATAATCATACCTAATTGAACTACGTGGCAAACGGGAACGCCCCACATCCTACATGGCAATCTAGACGACCCTGTTACCACATCATTCTGCCCATATGGCAATTTGGCAACCCCACTATTGGCCGAGCCTCTATTGACCTAACCTCTATTGGCCGAACCCCAATTTGGCCGAACCCCCATGAAGAGCTGAGCCCCAATGGATGACATAAGATAGGTAGATGCGTATTAAAGAAGATCTTCATACTAGATATTGTATGAAGTGGGTGATGTGACAACTCGCTAAATAGGTAATTCTACTCGATCAAACAAGTCAAGTCTAGTCTTACATGTCAAGACCATGACTGCCAAGTCGTCACAACATTAAATACAAAATTGCCTATGAATGATTGATTGATGACTATGACAAGAGATCTCAGCTGTGCGGATGAGACCACGTGCCCCCTCGTCTAACGGCTCTTAATTATCATCTTCTACTATAAAAGCGACACTTAGTGTCATTTTCCAAGAGAGGCAAGTTTACACAGCAAAAGTGAACCTTGATTCTCTCTATTTTACTCCTTACGTCGACCCCTTTTTTATCAACCAAATAACCACATTGCAACTGGTCACACACTTCGAATCATTCTCTCCATTAACTCATCAATATAATTAGTAATTTGATTTGAGTATATTGCGATCACACTTACAAAGACGTGAATTTCTAATTTTCTGTTGGCTACATCATTTGTCCATTTTTTGGGGTCAACAGTATATTGCGATTACACTTACAAAAATGTGAATTTCTAATTTTCTATTGGCTACATCATTGGTCCATTTTTTGAGGTCAACAGCTGCAACTAATAGAAATAATTGTTGCTGAAAAAATCGAAAACAAAAGAACAACTGTATAACAATTGTAAAGTTATATTCTTAAAAGGATGAGTGTGTTATATTAACGAGATTGTAGAAAGACGTGAACGTTTGATTAAGTTGGTTCATGTCTCTATTTATGGACTAGAATTCAACAAACAAAAAATAAATAAAAAATTTTGAAATTTGAATTCAGGCTGAATTGATGGCACACTACTGTCATCGTGCAGTCTGCATGTCGTAGCCTTGACTAGCGAGCTCTTGCATGAGCTTTTCTCTCGCTCGGCTCATACTCGAGTTTAGCTACTCAAGTCGGCTCATTAGTGGGAGGAGCTGAGCGAAGAGAAGCTCGTCCCACTTAACATCATATAGGAGATGGACAATTGATCGTACATAATTCCTTTATATATACTATTTTTTAATTTTATTTTTAATAATTATAAATTAAAAGACCTCATGTGGAAGGAAGCATCCTCTTTGTTTCGGCACCACGTGAATCCTTCAATCTATCAGTGTATTTTATATATGTTCCATAAGATTTAAATAACTAGAAATATTTATACTTGTAATTCCTAAAAGCCATATAGTCTTAAATTCTATTGATTGAATGAAGAAATTAAAACATAAATATTTAATATAATATATTGCATTAAATTTTTCTTTCCTGTCACATTTTTTGGTATAAATTAGTTACCAGAAATAGCCCTCGTTCGTGTGCTGATTAAAGAAGCATTCGGGTAATGGACGACTCACGTGCGACAATAATGTACGTGCGTGGGTACGGGCAAAGGACAGAAGTACGTGAGATCGGTAGCAACTTTGCATTTGAACCTCACAGATTTACATTTTCCAGACAGCTGGCGGTCCACTAAAAGAGGAGCAGCGGTTTCCGCGTGGAGGGAACTTTTGTGTCGAATGCATTTTGAAATGAATAATAAAGTTACGTAACTTCATTGTCTGGGGTTGTAATATCAATTTAAATAGTTCTAGATGATAAGTTAAATAAAAAATAAAATTAAATGAATTATTTAAATTTACTTATCATTTAGTGTCACATTGACGTCGCCTAAACTGGAGTTGCAACTTCGACGAGGCTAAATAGCGTTACTCTTTTGGAATAGTAGATTGTTGAAAAATGTGCTGTTTAAAGATAAGATTTTTTTTTTGGAATTTACGTATTATATTATTTTATTGAAGATGGTGTGATTTAAAAGAAAGGAGAAATATAATTTGAAAAAAATGAGGATGGGACAAGGGCTTGGTTTTAACCCAAATTTTTGCTGATTACCCTCTGTGTTTGAGTGACAAAAACGAGACATGTGGCGTAATATTGGAATCAAATTGGATAAGGACGAGGAAATGGCAAAAGTTATGTTTCAAAAAGTATAATTCATATCAATTTAATTTTGACATTTGAAACTTCAAATTATTCGAACTTTATGTAAATTATCTATAACGTCCATTTCCTTGTTAAAGCCTTGTAGAATTTATTTTCCTCTTTAAATAAAAAATAACAAAGAAAAAGAAAATAAAGAAATATTTACGATAACCTAAACTCTCAAAAAAGCAAATGAATCCAACTTAAAACAATTTTAAATATTTTAATAATTTTTTCTCTTCCCTATTAACCTCACCCGAGACCCAACTCTCACTATTTACCTTCACTGTCACTGTCGCTGCCACCACCACCAAAATTAAAAAGAGAATAAAAAAACTCAAGTTAAAATAAATTCTTCTAAAAAAGAAAATAATTCTTCTTCCTCATCCAATTTTTCCATCTTGCCACTCACCACCATCCCATTCTCTCTCTCACGCACAAAATGGAATAATAAAATAGTAAAAGGTTGGGTGTAAGTAAAAAGAATCATGCTATATGTACAATACTGGTTGACAACATTGGTTGACAATATCTTATTTGGCATCATCATATACTTCCATTTTAAAAAATTATTTTCTATATCACATACTAGAATTTTGACAATACGTGGTTGTCAACCATTATTGTCAAAAAATATTGTACAGTTTGGTAGGGATTTTTGGGAGAAGAATTGATTTTTGAATAGTGATATGATGGGAAATGTGTGGTTGAAAAAGAAGAAAAAAGTATTGATGTGATGGAAAATATTATTTTATTGAAGAATGTGTGGTTGAAAATAAGAATTAATTTACTGTAGAAAATGAGAATTTTTACCAAACAGGATCTTAGATTAATTCAAGTAAAAAATAAAATTATTGTTTTAATTTATGAAAAGTAATAAGTGGTACATGATGCATGATAGAAAGAAAACAATGACCTTAATTTGCGTGGGTAGTTCAAAATTGCCGTTAGGATGTGTCAGTTTACAGCCTGGCCTCAACCACATTACATCATTTTTTGTCGTTTTCCTATATCCTTAATTAAAATCAAAAAGGATAATTACAGCAGCAGTCCCAATCCTTTCTATTGTTTTTGTTGACTTTACCTCAATCTTCACTTTATGCTACCAATAGTCCGAAACCCTTCACTTTGTTACAGCACAAGGACAAACGGATGTATTCCATTCATTTGACCGTTAATTGAACAAAAAAGTGGACTTTGACCAAATTAAAAGAGTCAAATGTTATATTAACATTTTTTCAAATATTAACTATTAGAACAATTAAACTAAAAAAATATGTGTGCCACCCCACCCCATATTCATATTCATATTCATATTCATCTTCATCTTCATCTTCTTCTCGTTCTTCCTTGTAGGCAACGAAGACTACGCCCCCATTATCTTCTCTCTCCTAAGTTCACTGTGTCTTCTCCTCGGCCTACACTTGCCCATCTTCAGTGTATTGAAAACTTAATGGGCAATCAGTGTGAAGACTGTGTAGAAACTGTAGCCTTTGAATTATCTCAAAAAATAGTCAAACCATTGGGAAAAACTCTAGTCCAATCTCCTAAACTGAAGTCGGTGGCTCCCCTCCATCTCCATTCACACTACCTCCCTCTCAATTCAAGTTAGACAACAAGCACAAATCAAAGATACCTACTAAAGTCAACCAAAAAGATGTACTAGTGCAAGAAACCATCGAAAAATTCCCAATTCATTCTCTACAAGCCTACCGAAAAATTTAATTGTTTGATCTCAATTTCATAACTAGACTAGAGAATATGTGAATCAATTAAGAATCACAGTGATTCTATAGTCTTGTATTTGAGCTTCATTTGACAAAATTGTCGTTACAAGCAGTTTAATAACGTTGATTCTTGTAATTTTGATTCGATTCTTCGATTTATTATTGGTGAGCAACATGATTCCCATGGCAGCTTATTATTATTATTATTATTATTATTATTATCATCTCATTGGACTCCTGGTAGTGTGAATGGAGATGGAAGGAGGCGGATAAAAAGTGAGGCAAGTAACGAGCGACAGATATGAGAAGATGCATCGAAAAACTTATCGAATCTATCACTATTTTTTTTGTTGACGTAGGAACCCGCAGCTGTTACCCTCCAACGGAACCCTGACCACCCCGAAGGGGCGGAGCCCCGACCACTGTGAGTGCGCACTAGGTAAACACCGCTTCATGTGCAGTAGCCCACAAACCACACGGGAGAGGTGAACCGCACTAGGCAAGCCCGATGCGACGAGCTCGACCGAGAAAGTGTTGGCAGGGGATTCTAACTCATGACATTTGGTCTCCGTTTTTACCTGCTCCACCAACTCGACCACCCCGAAGGGGTATCTATCACTATTGCAATAGCTGAAGAAGGGGAATCACCATTGAAGATGAATGGCGTGTAAATTTACCCTCTTGGCGATGAATGATGTTGATATTTCGATTTCTGAGTTTTGGTTTTGGATTTGATGGGGGGTTATATTGCCTTTTTTTTTTAAGTGTAGTTGTTCTAATGGTTAATATTTAAGAAAATGTAAATATATCATTTTACTCTTCTCAATTTGGTCAAAATTGATCAAAGTCCACTTTTTTTTGTCAACTAATATTTGTCCTTGTGTTGTAATAAAATTAAAGGTTTGGAATTGTAATTAGCACAAAGTTAAGGTTGATGTAAAATTTGTAAAAAAAAATAAAATTTGGGACCGCTATTGCAATTATCTCAAATGAAAATCTCTCTCTATCCGAAAAATATATCAAATCCCCCCTCCTCCCCCAATTATGCTCTACAGCCTGGCAGACTTGGTGGTCAAACTTCAATCTACCTTCCAAAACTACACACACCTTTTTTTTAAATTTTTTAAATTTTCCCTTTCAAAATACACGAGATTTTATTAGTGTGATTTATATTAAGTGACATCTAGCCTTCTAGCAACCGACACGTGTACATTGCCAGCTGTATTGTAACTGCCATTGTCCCGGTTCACCCCTATATACATACATATCCCATTCTCTCTGCCTACCTCTCATACTGAGGTGACGCTCCGTCTCTCCATACACCTGTACATACAGAAATTTGAATCTATAGCCTGGGTTTTCATTTTCTTGGTTATGGCGGTGTTATCACACAGGAAAGAAATGGATCGGATCAAGGGCCCGTGGAGCCCGGAAGAGGATGAGCTGTTGCAGAGGTTGGTGGAGAAGCATGGACCTAGAAACTGGTCTTTGATTAGCAAATCGATTGCGGGACGGTCTGGGAAATCGTGCAGGTTGCGGTGGTGCAACCAGCTTTCCCCTGAAGTGCAGCATCGGGCTTTCACAGCTGAAGAAGATGAGACAATCATTCGGGCTCACGCGAAATTTGGCAACAAATGGGCAACAATATCCCGATTATTGTCTGGCCGGACGGATAACGCCATCAAGAATCACTGGAACTCGACTCTGAAGCGCAAGTGCTTTTCCATGTCCGAGGAGTTCAATAACTTCGAGCCTGAAATCCTGCAGCCGTTGAAGAGATCTTCAAGTGTCGGGCCGAGTACAAAACTTTGTAGCTCCGGCCTTTATTTAGATCCTAGCAGTCCATCCGGATCTGATTTGAGTGATTCAAGCCTTTCAGGTCATCAAATTTACCGACCTATTGCAAGAGCCGGCATGATCTCTCCTCCTCATTCTACGCCTTCTCAACCAGACCTCCTTACATCACTTAGCCTTTCTTTACCCGGGTCTAGTTCCAATTCAAAAACCGTTTTAGAATCGAGCACGAAATCTGTGTCCCAACAAATGAAACCTATATCAGACCCTACCCTTAAACCTTTACATGAACCGGCTCTAAAATCAGGGTATCATACCCAGATAAGCCAGTGCCCGACACCATTACCACCACCTCCTCCCGTTCAATTAACTTTTCCGCCGCCGGCGTCAGTTTTGCTGCAGACTCAGCAGTACGCTGCAGCAGCGAAACCAACACCATCGCCATCACAAGCTGTTGCGGATAAACAGTTCTTTAGCCAGGAGTTTTTGGCAACTTTGCAGGAGATGATAAGAAAGGAGGTGCGGAATTACATGGAAGGGATCGAGCCCAATGGGGTTTACATGCAGACGGATGCGATCAGGAATGCAGTGGTGAAGCGAATTGGGATAAGCAAGATTGACTAATGACTCATTCAAATCAAAACTCGCGCTTGGTGAGAGCGTTGGAACGAATGAACTCCTCCGATGGGCGTTGCGATTCGGGACTGAACTTTGTTTCGTTTTGTAGAATTCTTATCTTCGTTCTACAGAAAAATAATTTTGAGGTATTGTACAGGTGAATCAGTGAGGCGAGTGGGTATGTAGGTTCTGAAGGTTGAACTTTGAAGGTTTGATGTTGGATGGAAAATGGCTGGAAAATCAATGAAAGAAAAACTGTGATGAGGTCCATAGGGTTAACGAGTTAAATATAACTAACCATGAGTTTAAAAGTTCCTAATTTTTTTTTATTTTTTTCAAAATTTCTCATTCCAACATAGAGATTATTCGTCACGAACACACCAAATTCAATTAAAAATTCCTATATCCCTTACTAACACTGGATCGTCCTCAACCTCCTTTACCAAAATCTCTTCACTAGCGAATCCCCCAAGTCGATTTTATCTGGGAGAGGGAAGAACAAACTACGAACCAATTTATAAGCAGACAATTTTGCGAATTTGGCAGTAAACATGCGTAATTTGGATTCACTTGGTATCTCAACTTTCATCTCCCAAATACCAATACAAGATTTTGATTCATTAAGTATGATATTTTCATCTTGACATGCCTTACTAATTCCCAGCTGAAATTAAAACTAGAAATTCAAATTTCTGCAGAAATGGAATTGGTTTTGGTTTTGGTTTAAAGGCTATAAATTTGTCACAATTGTGTCTGCAGTCATTATGGCAGAGATTTCAAGATACAGGAACGTACTGGAAGTTTCTGCAATGGGAAACTAGCAACTGATATTACCGGCATTTTGTTTGACTAATGCTATTTAAGACACTGGTATTAGTTTATAACAAGTATGGGGTAGCAAGTGTACAATTAAATAAATCACATAATTCACTTTCGATTGAACTTTATTAATATCACATAGGCTGGTACTAGATTATATTACTCATTTGGATTTTATTTCATCTATTAATTAAGATTTGGCATTAGTTGATTAGCCTGGTAATTTAGTTTGAGAACCGATTTAACCAAAAGAGATTCTGGCATAGATATGTTAATTCTACTCGTCGGCTCAAGCGGCTCGTTGGAACAGAGCTGAGACTCGGCCGAGCCTCATTTTCGAGCGTTGGCCCAAGCCGGAGCCGGCCAGTGTCGCCACACCAACACGAGCCATTTTGGCCCGTGTCTTGGAAATAAAGCAGCTACATGTTGCCTTTGAATTTCAAGGCAGTTGTAGCTCTCTTTTAAAAAAAAAATAATAAAAAAAAATAAAAAAAAAAAAAATATATATATATATGGAGCTAGCCGGGCTCGAGCCAAGCCCCATTTTTCGATCAAGCCTCGGGGCAAAAAAGAAAAAAAAAAAACGATCTGTTTTTTACTTGAGCCGACTCGACTCGTTTACATCCCTATTCCGGCAGCGGATGTTGGGGACACGGTGTTAGTCACGGGTATAAGAATTGTCGATGTTCTTAAAAATTGGATCAGACTAATTGGGAAATCGAGAACCTGATCACATTCCAGTCCAATTTACATTATATTAACCGCTTATTAGAATATCGATGGAATAACAGCTAAATCGATCACGATTTTGCCGGTTCTTAGATATAATACAAGAGAAATCTTTACTAAACGCATAACTATTCACAGCACATTCAATTGACTTTTCTAACCATTTACCGCAGTCTTTCTAAATTAAATAATAGCTCATTTTTCTTCATTAATAATGCATGTCCTTTGAGCACAGCAAATCCAAATGTTCCCAGTTGGAAGTGTAGTCGAGAAATTTTACATTGAAGCGAAAAAGACTTGTGGGTCGAGTCATGGTGGAGAAGGACATGAATGTACCAATGCTTTAACTCTAGAGGATATCAAAGCATAACACAAATAAAGGTTACAAGTTGACAAATTATCTTGCTTAATATATGTTGTCAGGTGAAACAAAGCTTGGGCTAAAGTTAGCATCAAGAAACGAGAAATAGTTAATTGTTTAGTTGAGATATCAACCACTTGAACATGTGATCTCTCATGGCGACCTTCTCTCAAATAAAACGAACATCTAGCTAGTTCAATATGTATACCTCAACTCCTCAAGAAAACCATTGAGATAACTCAAAAGAATAAATATAATCAAGGCATAACCCTCAATAAATCAAGATGTAATCTTCAAGGTGCTCAATGAAAGCCTCACGTTCACGGCTCAAGACTTGAGCCTTGGGCAAACTTTCCAAAACGCGAGACAATTTTATAACCTTTGCTAAAGCATTAATATTCAATCAGATAACCAATGGCCATCTCACGTTCAAATGTTTCCCTTAAAAACTTGTAAGAGTCCGAGATGAATAAATCATGCTCATAAGACCTTGGCCAAACCAGTGATTTTAATGCACGATTTATAATCACAACTTCCAGAAAACAGAATTCAATTGAAGACGAGAAGGTACTTGGAACGTCATTCCTATCAAAACCAATAACAAATGCACATCAGCACATGTTATTGTAATCAAAATGTAGTGTTGAATAAGGTGCTCCAAACTTCACGAAATCCGGGCTCAGTATGTTGAATCGATCACCACAATTATCCAACCTAATCACAAACCAATTTCCCAAACGGTTGCTACGGTTTCTGCCCACAAAAGGACTGAATATGGATGATATAATAGCCACAAAGGCTGGAGAAAGAAGATAAACAAAAGTACAAAGCAGTGAGCACGAAGCCAAGCAGAGAGCACGAAGCCACGCTGTCGTTTTTCTTCTCAAATATGGCTATTAACTTTTTCACTCAATTAGCAACAGTAATGCGTCCATACATATAAAGGGTTGGATATAGGCTTTTAGGGTTAGAACATAATTAGGCCCAATAGGAAATAAGTGGGCTGTCAACCAGATAAAAGTCATCCACGTTTTGGGTTGGGCCATGAGCAGTACTAATTTAATTAGGCTGCTTCAAATGGCCCAAGTGGATTATATGATTGGTTTAGACAATTGTGGTGCCGATATACATTCAGTCATTTGGTTGATACCGACTGAAATAAATAATACTTACATATCATTCGGGAGGTCGTTTGACAACAATTTGCCTAACAAACCTCTACCTTGGTGTCAAAGAACTTGCAAAGAAAATTATTACGCATTAGTAATAGTCCAGAAAGAAAGAACCAATAAAATTGAAAATTAT
>CAIGRT010172522.1:0-16328 GCA_903798405.1 Fraxinus platypoda | reverse complement strand
ATTATCATGTACCATTTTGCTTGGCCACTTTGAGATGACAAACAAATATCAGCAAATTTTGTTCACTGGATTAAAGTACTGATTGAGATCAGATCAAATGAGAAATATCATTGACTTAAAAGTAAGAGTCAGTAAATATGTGGTAACTCTAAATCGTTTATGACTTCGTATGTATACGAAGATTAAAAAGAATAACATTTGAATATATACGCACACAACGTTCACACGAATTCGACTTGGTCGAGATAGTCAAGTTGCTGTTCTATAATAAAGATATATACTCGATAATTTCTGCTTTCGACAAATTTAAAAACAAAATCCTTTTCATTGCAACCCTTGAAAGAGGGTCTTTAAATATTTGCCAAAATAATTCAATTCAAGTGATGTTGACTTAAATGAACAACTACTAAGATTAGGTCGAGATTAATTATCCCAATTACAGAAAGAAGTATTATATTGAAATGCACTTTCTTCTTTGAAAGAAAATCAAAATAATAATATGTCGCGGTAATGACTCATCACTTTAATTAAATATCACCTTTTCTATGATCACAAGTATTTTTTATTCATATAGAGGACAATAATGAATAGTAACATATTGAAATCTATAAAATAAAAAAATTAAAAAAAAATTCTAAAGGGTTGCACAATTAATTGATGATCCTTGTCAGTTGAATCACTCTTTTGGTAAATATTTTTCATTTATCTTTGAGATTGAATCCTTGTCTATACTATTCATCAATAGAACAGTGTCAGTTTCTAGATTTCTATTCTCACTTAAAAGGGCAAAATGATTGCTTCCATACTCAAGACATGGATATCCATGCTGCAAAGAGTTGGACATTTTGTACACAAGCCATTAAATATACTTTGGTATGAATTAAAGCTCATCTGGTTAGAAACAGCTTTTATTTGTCACCATGATTTACCTAGTAAAATTCTTTCCTCTGAACATTAATAATTTGTGATCAACTTTAGTAAGATTCTTTTGAATCTTTTCACCAACAAAAATGCATTGTAATTTGAGTTTAACCTGTCAAAATTCTTTGATGCTGAAACCTATGAAGGCCAATTATTATGTCATTAATTAAAGTCTAAAGAAGTTAACATGGGTCATGTCCACTTGCTGGTAAAGTTTGGTTTGACACAAAAATGACTATTTGAATAGATATATACGTAGTTTCAATTATTATGTTGAATGCTCGTCTAGAAATTTTAATCTCTTAGAGAGGGAAAATAAGTTTAATTTATTTTTTCAGTAAATGACCTGTACATACCCAATGACTTGAACTTGAGACTTTGATATGTTGAAATAACACATCCAACAACTACATTTAAGAGCTTAAACTATTGAAAAAGAAATAATTTATTTATTTACATATAGTCTACATCAATCCTTTACTTTCAATACCTTAACTTTTCTTTAGTTAATTTGATTAAATTCAAAAGCTGACCTGATAAGTTGGAATATTAAATTTAAATTATACAGAAAGTATAGTGAAAGTGAAGTGAGGGAGTGAACAAGAAGAGGGTGACCTTTCCTCATCTCCTTTCATTATCCTATCTCCTGGCTGCTTCTTGCTGTCTGATCGAAAAAACTGTCCCAAAGATTCCATGAACCAAATTTGAAACCAGACACACAAGCATACAGATCAATATATTACAGCAAGAAAACTTCTCTATCACACACAGAGAAAATGATGGTTCTGAGGGATTCGATTCAAACAAATCCAATCTTGCTTCTTTAAGGTACTTATGGATGAAAAACCCTCAAATTTGACGGTATAGTTGTGAAAAGAAGACAGAAGGAATTAAGAATAAGTATTACAGTCCACTGTAGTTTTAGACTGGAATGAATATACATAGAATCTTCCTTATCTCTATTTTTTTAATCTATTACTACTCATGTTGTTATATATGTTGGATTTTAGTAAATATTTTGCTGTTTCTGTGTATAATAAGCAGGTTTTAAAGCTAGGAATTGTCTCAAACGAGGTCATGCTGGATAATTTTCCATAGTTTTTGCAAACTTTTCTCCTGTTGTTCAATCTGAAAGCGAGAAGCAAACTCGAAAGGCAAATAATTCCTGAGTTTCTTACTAAAAAAATCTTAATTCTTGTAAAATCAATGTCCCAAAGATTCCAACAAGGTATATACAATATTTCAAATGCATACGAAAGATCTGGGACAGCCAAACAAAGCGATTGGACTGGTGAAAAGGAAATGTTTAGAGTGCAAGGTTTTGAGCAAGTGGACTTATCCGGGCAGCCACCGGTGTATGATACTGGAGGGATGCTGACTGAGATCATAAACTTGCCGTGGCGAAAAGCTGCTAATGAAATTTTGGATGATCAGATGCAGATCCAGTCAAGTTATAACCGATGGCTGCAAAAACAACAAATTCCAGCAGAAGTTCATGAGGCTGAGGTGAGTGTTGTCTAGCATAAAACAAGCAAATAATTTTAATAAAAAAATATACACCTGTTAATGAAGTGATTTTCATCAATTTCGAATGCAGCTTCCTTTTATGATTCCACATGTTAAAGCATCTTCTCCTCCTATAACTTCTTCAATCCAGAAGTTACTTCCATCTGACTTTTCTCTTCAAGGATTTCCCTTGGTTAATATGGACCCTCCACCTCAATCTACTTGGTTATCTAGTAGCGGTGGTGGAGATGATACTACCACGAAAATTGGAAGCATCATGGATGGACAAGGACTTTCTTTATCATTATCTTCGTTGAGGCACTTGGAATCCTTCAAATTCGAGGATTTAAGGATGGAAAATAGTGAGGTTTACTTCCATAATCAAGGAATAGGGACTTCCTCAAGTAATCCCTATGGTCCAAAGAATTTTGGGCCTTATCCGCCACGGGATGATCAAATTCATTTTGGATATACAGCATCTCCAATGGTCACAAATGGCTTGAAAAATTCTAAATATTTGAGATCTGCCCAAGAATTGTTGGAAGAATTCTGCTCTGTCGGGAGAGGGCAATTCAAGAATCAAAAAGTGAAAAAGCAAGACAAAAACCCTAATTCTCTGAATGGTGGCGGCGGGGGCGGTGCTGGGGCCTCATCCTCAAAAGACCGTCACCCTTTATCTCAAGCAGAAAGGGCCGACTATCAGAGGAAAAAAGTTAAGCTATTATCAATGCTTGATGAGGCATGTATCTCTCTCTCTCTCTCTCTCTCTCTCTCTCTCTATATATATATATATATATATATCTAAAGTTTTATCATTCACTATCACTCTCGAGCTATTCCCCATCCCTAGGCCTATTTTGGTATCAGAACCATAAATGTTTAGAGTGAATTTATAGTGTCTTACTGTTATAGATACTGTGTCAAGGGAGAAATTGGTGTTAGCCTGGATGTCTACTGAATAGCGTTGGTCAGCCATGAAGCCAGGGTAAGCATTGGTGGTCCCGTTATAGGCTTGGAGAAGCGTCAGTCTATCCTGTAGCATTGTATATATAGTGGTATGCTACTGTAATCTCATTTTATTCAATTTTATCTTTAATGTCAAATGGTTTAGGAAAGGTAGTAGTTCAAACTAGGGGTGGGCGCGGGTCGGTTCGGTTCGATTTTTTTCGATTCCAAAAAATTTCGGGTATTTAGTAAAAAAGTTAAGCTATTATCAATGCTTGATGAGGCATGTATCTCTCTCTCTCTCTCTCTCTCTCTCTCTCTCTCTCTCTCTCTCTCTCTCTCTCTCTGTGCAATCACAGCCCGCCAAATCACAGTAGGAAGAAATTCTGTCTATTGTATTATAGGCGAAGAATTCGGTGCATCATTTTTTTCCTTAATACTGTCGAATTCTCCTCAACAAACATGATACATAAGAGTTATATTAATTTTTCTGTTTGTTTTAGTAATCAATATGAAGCCAGCTAATGATATGAATATCCCACCAAACTGAGTACAAATTTTTCATTTCTTCACCGACTATCATCATATTATACCAGTAATTAATAACTCAGCCATGATTATGCTGACAGACTGCTGATAAGGGTACATGTCGTTTGAAGAAAGACATGCCTCCTGTAGAGGTTGTATTTGGAATCTACTATAAGGCTGCTAAACAAAGGAACATCCTTAATTAACAAATTCTTCTGCCTAAGAACTTTTTTTTTTCCCTTCTGATCAACTTGGGACCATTATCTTTTAAATCCTTTTTAATCTTCAATTGTTTTAAATAATGAATGGTGGTGAATCATTGGAAGCTAGAAGGCATCAAATACTCCAATAATGAAGAATTTATAGTGGCAGGCTTTGGTTAAAGGAAGAAATGGCCGTCATAAAACAGCTGTACTAACAGTACTATTTGGGAACTTAAAGAAATCATCCTTCATCTGCATTATGTTCAAAATCAATTAATTAAATATATCTTTTCACACTTCCTCTTCACAGATTCCTAATGTTTGCTTTAAAGATTTGGTATATTAATAAATTAGTGAATACAAAGCAGTAATGTCTCAACTTTATTTCTACCTTCTTTTGCCGGAAAAGTATAGTACATTGCAGAAATTAATGTTCTTAATTAAAAGCTTGACTTTGTGCTGGTCATGTTCCTTGAACTTAATCATTAGACCTTTTGCATACTACTTGGTAAATATGCTATTTGTAGTTTCCCAGTGTAATAAGTGTTGAACTTTTTAGACAAGATAGTTCGACATGGTATCACAGTATACAAATCTTGAATTCAGTTCTCATAGTGCTCGACAAAGAATGCACATGATTGAGCGTTTTTAGCATATATAATTACTTTGGAAGGAGGCATGGATCAACTATTATGATATATTTTTGCTTATTTGTGGGAACAGATAGATGGAAGATACTCGCGATACTGTGAACAAATGCAGGCAATGGTGAATTCCTTCGACTTGGTAATTGGAAATGGGGCAGCAGCTCCATACACAGTACTAGCACAGAAGGCAATGTCTCGGCATTTCCGGTGTACAAAGGATGCAATAATTGCACAGCTTAAGCAGACTTGTGAGATTATTGGGGAAAATGATGTTACAATTATTACTGGGTTGACAAAGGGAGAGACCCCAAAGCTTAAGCTGCTTGAGCAAAAGTTTAGGCAGCAAAAAGCCCTTCACCACATGGGAATGCTGGATTCTGAAGCCTGGAGGCCCCAAAGAGGATTGCCTGACCGTTCTGTTAACATTTTGAGAGCCTGGCTTTTCGAACATTTTCTCAATCCGTACTCTCTCTCCCCCCTCTCTCTCTCTCACACACACACACACACTCTTGTTGAGGGACATCTAATTTTTTTGTGTTTCTAATTATTTAAACTTTTAGATAAACTTATTCAGCATGATATAAAACATATTTATGACTCATTTGATGGATTTAGTCTTACACACGAGAATGCTTGGTGAGTATATATTTTTTAAAATTGTTCTCGTTATAATAGTATAAGCTTTTAGAAAAGATGTTCACGCACACTGGTCCAAACTAATATGCACGCTAGCTTACAAACATATACACACATAAACTCGTCCTTTTCTGGCAGAACCACTTAATTATTTGTGGTTTCAAACATAAATCTTATTCTTCTTCTGGCTGTTAGCCTGTTTATCACTCCCATGCAAGAATTTAATTTATGTAATGATATGGGATTACAAACTGTTTTGGTTTCAGGTATCCAAGTGAAGCAGACAAGCTTTTGTTGTCTAGGCAGACTGGTTTATCCAAAAATCAGGTACTCGTTACATCTTTTGATATCAAAATTGATACATCATATCTCTTGAAAGGGAAAACTCACGTTACCTTTGCTACACAACGAACTTGTGTCATATTCATTTTTTTTTTTAGTAATTTATTTTTTCTGGGGAAAATCTTTTTCCCAAAGGGATTGGGAAATGAAGGCAGATTTTAGATGATTTAAATTTTCTTTGACCATGCGTGACTTTAAGAGAAAATGTAGCGAGGCTGATAAAAATTCGTAGGAGCATTTTACATGGTTGACTAGGTATTATTCATATGTAGAATGGATTTGCCCACTATAGAAAATGTCCATATATATTCAAAGGGGAGAGACATGAAGAGAAAGAGAATATTACAATGAGGGCGGGGCTAGGGGAGAAGGTGAAAAGGAGAGGGAAGAAGACGGAGAGGGGGTGGGAATGTTGCAAAATTGCATGAATAGGGAAATGAGGCAGCAAATAGAAGATACAAAGTGAGGACTTGGAAAGATATGAGGACAATTGGTATGTCAGGATTAATATAAAACTTGAGGCTTGTTTTGAAACTTTTGAAATTATTACAGCAATATGAGGACAATGGTCAGGGCAGAGCTAGAAATATTGTCCAGCCGGACACAATTTAATCAAAGTCGAATTTTGATATTTCGGGGCTTGAAATGAATTTTAAAAAGTATGCAATATATATTCAATTTTTTTTAACTAATATATAAACTCAAAACTCAATAAACAAAATGAAACACGTCCAAAAAAAATTATTTAATACACAAACAAAGCAATATGTCAATGCACATTCTACCTATGAAATAAAATTAGGAACAAATATATCAAGTTTTCATATGCAGGCTATTAATAACCAAGATTCACACCAGTTTTTAGCCTCAACCTAAAAAAAATTAATTACATAAACTTTATGTGAACCTTTTACATAATTTTATGCTTTCTTTAGCTATAGTACAAAGTTTGTGGGTCTTAATGCAAATTTCATGTCTAGATAAAATTTTGAATTTATTTAATTTTTCAATTCTGCCATCAAGTTATCTCTATATGCATATGCTGCTGCCACTGTAACCAATAATGGGTGGTGACCTCTCTCTCTCTCTCTCTACACACACATGAGAAAAGTTTAGGGTTCTTCTTGCCTTCTTGTTGGTGATTCTCTCTCTTTCTCTCCAACTCTATGTTTTTCTCTGTAATTCTCTCTACATCGACAAACAGGTGCTGATTATTATTTTTTGCTTGACAATGGTCTATTATTAGGACAATTGCATAACTTGTTTTCCTCTCTAACTTTATCTTTTACAGACAATAACCTCGAGAGAAAAAAGTTGGTCCCGAAATTCGATATTATCAATTTCTTAAAACAATTGACTAATATTTAAAAGATATAAACCATTAGCTTTCATCTCAAGTTATAAATCTTGTCATATGTTCATTAAATGTAGTTTTCTCCATATAATTTTCTAAGTTTTCTCTAAAACCTATGAAAATAAAAAATAAAGTTACAATGTTTTAAAGAAAAAGAAAAAGGAAACTAAATTAGAAGTTACTATATTAATATGAAGTTATAAATGTCATTCCAATTTTTGACAGGGTTTAATAACAATTGCCTAGTAATTATATAATTATAAGAAAATCAAATTACAAAATTTATACAATAATCACATGTTATATATATAAATATATACATTTAAAGTTAATTGCATACTTTTTTTATTTATTTGCTTGTGTTTGTGTAATTGAATAAGATATTTTCATTGTTGTTGTTGTCTATAAAAAAAAAATTGTTTTTGTTGTATGAAGACAACTCTCATTATTATTTCTACATTCATTGCAATAGCACAATTAATAAAATGAAAATGCTAAAGGTGCTCCAAGAAAATATTAATATAACTTACTATGGTGATGGCACATGCCATTCTACTTTGGTGGGACAAATTGTTCTTGAATCTTTCGGTTTTCTAAAAGAAATTTTTTATAATGGCTAGACTAATTGAAGGTACAAAAATAAAAATATATCCTTCTCCCACGTTATATATTCTTCCAATCGAAAAATAAAAGTTTTCGAGTGCTATGTTTTTAGTGTTAGAAACTTACATAACATGATGCTTGAAGCTAAGAAAATACACGTCCGTGTGCTTGATTTCCTTGTTACAATGTTTTGCATCATAGTTTTGGAGTAATCTGTATCAAAAGCTTTTCATTATTTCTTCTCAATGAATATTAATTATCACTACCCATATAACTACTAAGGGCTTGTTTGGTGAAGTTTTTGTTTGCTAAAAGCTGATCAAACCTAATTTTTAACCACACGTTATTCATATTTCATCCAATGCTTCACCTAACATTGCATAGAATCCACCAACATTAATTATCAGCTTTTAACATTACAACCCCTAAATCACACAAGTGTTAGTAAATTTCCTCATGAAGTGTTGTCATACTTACAGTGTTAAGTGCATCTTATAAGTAGGAAGAATTTAGTAGTAGATAGTATTATAGAAGAGAATGAAGTTGTAATTTCATTTTCTATACGGTATATTTTTATTAAAAGCTTGTTTGATACACATTATTTTTGGAGAATGTATTTTAAAATAGTAGATTGAGAGACAATGTGTGGTTAAAAAATAAGGAAAAATTTTGAATTTGCGTGTAATATTATTTTATTGAAGAATGTGTGGTTGAAAAGAAAGAAAAAATGAATTTTGGAAATAATGTACTTCATGCTTGTTTCTAAAAGGAAAAATAAAAGACATTCTCACTAAAGAAAGGACACTGGGTCTATCATTTGCACGAATAATACAGGCTCATTTATGATTCATTTATCCACTGGCAGCACTAACTTTCTCCAAACATCATAAATTCACTTTTTCCAGGTATCAAATTGGTTCATCAATGCTAGGGTTAGGCTGTGGAAGCCTATGGTGGAAGAAATGTATCAACGGGAGTTCCAAGAAGAACAGGAGGCAGCTGAGACAAAACAAGACGATATTAATGAACCAAATTCAGTGACCACTGCACAAACTACAATGCACAGCACTACTACCATACCAGCAACAAGCAAAATATCAGAAATGAATGCATCAGAAAAGGACCCTTCACAAAACAGCATCAATTATAGGCAGTGCACCTTGGGAAACCAACTCAGCTTCCAAGCTGGCAGCTCCTCCACATCCACAACATGTGCTGACCTGGCGCCATCGTTGTATCGGTGTTTTATGGCAAACGAGGGAGAGGCAGCTGAAACACACGACTTGGGAGTATCGACAGATGAAAGTGCCAACGCGAGGCTTGTTAGGCTTGGCAGTTCTCAGGCAGGAGATGTGTCTCTCACTCTGGGACTCAGGCATTCGGGAAATGTACCTGGAAATAGAACGAGCCAACTCTCAATCTCAGACTTTGAAGCTTACTGAATTTAGTTCCCCAAGTGTGCAAGGATGTTACGGTTTTAGAAGACAGTATCATAAAGTATAGAATATGTGAGCTGGTTGTTTAAATTAATAAGCAGAGTAACTGTATAGAGGAGAGAATTATTTAAGGACATATAATATATGAATCTTTTCATGAAATAGTACTAAACGTCCCCGTCTATTTAAATTTATGGCTTGAGGAATTGGACCACATACATGTTTAAGGGATCTGTTGAATCAAAATCTGTCTGCTACCTACTTTCTTGAAAAATGACTTGCATAAATCAAGAAAATAATTTATTTCCTAAGGATCAAGAAATATAATGATTGAAGAATGTATGAGTATCTATTTTGCAAGTAATATTCGACTTACGTGAAGTGCTTGAATGAGGTTCTATTGATTGTTACTATATATTTCTCGTGTGATAATTTTACTTGGACTGAACACGTAGAACTGATTTTATAGATTCAATTAGTAGGGTCGGTGTTTGTATTTTGCTATGCTCTTGATATAGAGCAGGAGTGTGTTTGGAAGGGATTTTTTATAAGCTCCCGTTTGGTGCACATTTTGAAGGTAAGAATGCATTTTTACTGTTGATGTGATGGGGAATATGTGGTTGAAAAAGAAGGAAAAGTTATTGATGTGATGGAAAATATTATTTTATTGAAGAATGTGTGGTTGGAAATGAGAAGTGATTTACTGTAGAAAATAAGAATCTGTACCAAACAGGCTCTAGATTATTGGACTGAGAAAATAATATTTATTCTATAAAGACCATTGAAGAATATTAGCCCCAATTTGGCCCCATTATTCGTAATTTTTTAATGGTTGGAATTGTGTTTTTTTGAAAAATGTGTGATTAAGAAAGAAGAAAAGATTTTGTAATTGTGTAATATTATTTTATTGGAGAATGTGTCGCTGATAAGTTTCTACATGACTTTTCCTACACAACTCGGGGAGTGAATAGTAAAAAATTTATTACTACTATTTTCTTTATAATTAATTGCGAAATTAATGCACTTTTTCCTTTTTACACATGGGGATGTACTTTCTATAATGTTCCCATTATATATTTGGCGATAAAGCTCACCTGAAGAATGTAAGTCACGCACTATTGGAAAGACTATGTTAATTTATTCTTGTAGTCATGTGGCTTTCTTATCTCTAGCATTATGATCTTCACTTCTAAAGTTGCTTTCATGTAGTCTATCATTTTTAATATTAATAAAAATACACTGTCATAGTACTTATTAACTTTATAATTTCATTTTCAATTTTTTAGTATAGTGCAGGAATGGTTGCTACAAGATTTTAGCTCATGTTTGCTTAGTGTTTAGTAATGATTTATAATCGATCCAATCACTTTTTATACATATATTTTGTGAGATCCACAAATCTATAATATTTGAGAAGGGGTAATGATTTGCTTCAACATAAAGGTTGATCCATGAAATCTAATTCTAGACGGGAAATCGTTTGGTTTAGTTCAATGTTGGGATGGACAATACAACTATAGTTTCAATTCATTTCGTCGTGCATGTGAGGGAATGAACATCCTTATGTACACTTTTTTATGTACACCAAGCATAATTCTTAATTAGGAAAATGCTATGGGTACATAAGTGTACCCGCAGGGGTAGCACAACCCAAGAAATTAATGGGATTCCTAACACGAATGGTTTGTTTGACAAGGTGCGTGAACTAGATAGAGTTGGACAATATTTTATCTAGTCTTGTCAAATATTATGTACTAATTTTTGAGATTGAGAACTATGTTGTCACAACTTAGACTAATGGTCCGTTTGATTCTCATTATTGTAGAATGTGAATGAAAAATATAGTTGTTATTGGGTCCCACGCAAGAGATAGAAATTCAAAATTGATGGTTTGATGTAAAGGATAACGGTCATATTTTTCATTTTTATGGATGAAAAATGAGAAACAAACGGGGGGCTAAATATCAATGGGGAATGATAGAATGGGAAATCTTGATTGAGATCGAGCTTCTTACCTAATATGATGTAGCGTTTGTGATTGTCATCGTTGAAAAGTCAAGAATTACTCAATAGCTATTTTTTGCAAAGAATGAGAGACATCAAGTCTAACTAAAGTCGATTTTCATTCATCCTCCCTCTGACCTTAGGTCTGCCATGTCTATATGTAATGTGGATTGGGACATAGCACAACCCATTATAAACTTCAATGACATATGGTTGATAGCAAAACTAAATATATTTTAACTCAAACGTCACAGTAATTACATTCTTCATCAGATTAACATGGATTTTACAAGAAAAGGTTTAGTCCAAAATTTCCAACAGTTGCAAGCTAACAAACACTAGTCGCTCTTCAATCTTTGAATAGATTACACTTGCTAATTACATAATAAATGAATTAATCCTCCAGTCACTCTAATTACACTTGCTCGTACTGGGATATTCTCGATTTGAAAGAGCTGTCCATTTTATTTACTTTTAAACAAAGATGAGCTTTAACTGGTTTATGATCAGAGCTATCTATACTGTCAATGGACTCGTATGAGTGCAAAGTAGCATTGATATCCTCGTCTTCTATCTTGAACAATATTCGATCTGTCCATGCCGGTACTCTTATCTGCAAACGGGTAAAAATTGTATGATAATTCACTCGTACTTTTCATCGGAATTTCGAACTGTGATGAATAATTTGAAGCCCAATTTTAGTTTGTAATGTATATTATTTGCACAATATATGACTATTTAGTACCTTGTAACTGGTATCATAGTCACTGCTTCCAATGTTGTATTTGTATGTTGGTTTGAATGCCAATGTCCCCTCGCAGTATCCACTGAATACCTGTCCTCTTTCAGCCTCTTGCAGGAGTTGATCTTTGGTAGTGAGCAACTGCAATAATAGAAATTGATTAGCTAATCTTTTTTGACATGATTGAAACCGATTCGTGGGATTTTGAAAATGGTACGAGAATTCAAATTTCGCGGCCACTCCTCTATATATGAAAGTTGTGCGAGTATCAAATGATCGATGCGAAAAATGAATATACCTTGCATGTAGTAGGGTGTGTGATGAAGGCATAGAACATGTTTGGCTAAACTTAATATAAATAGAAAATTATTCTCTTCGATTCTTTCGAAAAGTGAATTTAACGATAAGCCAAACATTAGCTTGTCACATTTCTAACAGCTTAAATTTTTAGGCAAGTGCGTTGGTTGTTAAACTTACTTCATGAAGGTTGTTCTCTATTAAATTTCTGGCTGGAAATGTATCAATCCCTTGCAGTCTATAGTTAAGATCTCCCAACCAGACAGTCACTGGAGCTGGTTTGGCATAGGGATTCCAAGTCTTGGAGAATAAGGAGTGTGATATGTGCCTACATTGAGAATTTCTCTCTTCCACATTGTGAGCATGAGCTGCATGAATCATAGAGAAGAAATTACAAAAACTAAAACTAGTAAAATTATTCAAGAAAAATATAATCTTGATTTTCTCTGTTCAAGAATCGCCATGGATAAAGCTACAAGAACTTTTAGCTTTACAAGTGTATGATTCTCAAGCCATTCATTACTAAAGATGCTCGAATTTTCGCAGGCTCGTGGGCTTACCGGAGAGATGGCAGGATATGAACACCATTTGTATTCCCTTGTAACTGATGCTAATAGCCACAGCTCCTTTCTTTCTCCTAATTAAACCTCCACATCCCCCAACATCATGTTTGTCAACTTCTACTTCTGAAACTCAAAACAGTAGAGCCAAAAGAACAGTTAGGAACATGAATTGAATGGACTGTTTTTTGAAAAATTCCTTGAAGATTAATAAGTACCCACTGCGTACCTTTTATGAATAAATCGGAATTCTTCGATCCAAAAATGTACAGCTGCAGAGATTGCATTACTGCTTTCCCTAACAAACTTTATGGATCATAATAAACAATGTCAATCAGAAGATCTTTTAAAGTGAAATATAAAAGATAAAAAAAAAAACTTTCACAGTAAATAACAAGAGTCCAGAAATTTACTAGCAATATAAGCTTTATAGTAAGATGCAAACATGTAAATTTATCATCGCTTTCGCCCTTTTGTTCAAGTTCGACAAGAAATACTACCCAACCTAATGACATGAGGATTACTCACTCTGTATTTAATCACCTATGATGGCTTGGCATGATTCAGGTTTAATGTGTATCGAGTCAAGCCACTCGTGTCTTGGCTAGGAGTTTTTGAATTGAAGAACAATGTTCAAAACTACTTTGCACATTAATAATTTGAATGCAGGGACACAAATATTTGCACTGGTATGAAATGTCAACATCGCGTGTAGGAAACTCCATTTCATGTGGTACATAATTTTCGTCCCTACCGTCACCTAACCTATGGCTAAAATCGTACCAAATAAGCGTTGCACATCTTCAAACAAATGGTTCCTAATAGTTGTAGAAGGAAGGAAGGAAAGAAAAGCCATATAACCTTAATTCTTACATATGTGTATCCGCCAAAGCATCCTCTAATAGCCCTAGAATGTTGCTCCGGGGCACCTCTTGCAAACCAGCTACAAGCACATCATATTTCCGGTCTCCCCCCACCAGCTTTTTTATATCTTCATAAGAGACCTTCATCAATTCACGATTATCGTATCAGTTTTAAGTAGTTCAAACAAATATATACCTATTATGTGTGTGTGTGTGTGTGTGTGTTGGAACTTGAATTCATCCCAAGAGAAATAGCCTAATTCGCTTACAAACTCAAGACTGTCACAAGTTCAGTTGGCGTGGGACTTGTTTGTACTTTTCCAACAATATATGAAAAATTAGTCGAAAAAGCTGATTATTTTTTCGAATAATGAAAAGATTAAACACGGGCAAAATGAGTTTGCATATAAACACTTAGAAATCACCATTTTTATGGTAGAAAGAATGTCAACAGTTTGCGGTTAGAGAGAAAAAAATCACCTGTCCATTCATATTCCAAGTGACTATGCAAATGCAAAGATCAGAAGTGGTTGAGAATTCACAAGTTTTATGAGTCTCAACAGTTGTGATCCCTGCTTCTTGGGATGCATCAGCACTGTCAATTATGGCCATTGGTGTCCTTCTCTTTCTTCTGCAAAAAAGAATTGCACTATTAACTTGATTCTGTATTCCCTGTAACATAGGAAAATAATGAAGAAAAAAATTACCTTTTTGCAGAAATCAAACTGCATAATCTGTCCATTCCTCCTTTGAAACTTCACACAGGCAAACGCTTTCTTTTCCAGAAATTTTTATTAAGATATACAGCAGAAATGGTTAGGAGAAGGTAGATATATAGACAACAAATGCATTGACTTACAATCATGGGTTTTTATACATGTATATGTTTAGAAAATCCGGATTTCTGGCGGTGAAGAGATGATAGAAAAAGTCTAATACTTGAGGCTTTCATTGGATAACTAGTTTGTCTATGGTTAGGTCGATGGGTCTTGACATTAATAACAAGAAAAATCAGAGTTGAAAAGGACCAGACGGCACCGTGTCCAGAAAATTCCACATGCATCGATCTCCACATTGCATGTGAGCAAAAAAGTACGAATACTCAGTTAAAACTATGCCGATTTTTAAGATCGAGTTATAAAAAAAGTCTACTAATATACAAAAACAAAAACCGATACGAGAAATTCTCATGTTGATCATGGCAATGACTTGAATTCAAAGTCATCGACATAAATCAGCTTTGACATTAGTATTTTTCAGCGTGTGAAGAGGTGTTCCAATTGCAATTGGATACATAATGGAACATTTTATAGTTTGGAATTTTATGCCATAAAGTACGAAACGCAAATTCTTTTGATCTTTAGAAAAGTAAAAAAGTTCGTTATTATTTGATTACTTCGAAAAGAAGCCACGTGAAAAGAAAAATCAATTCAATCATGGAATTTTCTGAGCTTTAGATAAGGTACTCACCGACTTTATGGAAATTTACACTTTTATCGAAGGAGAATATGGTCAAATCTGATTTTGCTAAAAATCTTTCTTCAAGGACGTGATTGGACAGTGAATTCGGTCGCATTTGGATTAAAATTTAAAGGTAAGCTTAAAATGGATTTTTTCTAGGTCGATACCTAAGAGGTGAATCAAAACATCGTAAATTCGCTGAAAATGTGTCTAGTATGTATTGCCCGTAAAAATGAGGATCAATTATTCATGTCCTTTAAAACTTGAATTGGGATTGTACAAATTCTATGGAACTTTTGGTCAACTGAGCAATCAACGATGGTAAGCTAATCTTCCACGCAAAAGCAAAGACAAAGAAAAGCTTGTGTGAACGTGGGACTGTACCAAGCCTGATTACCAATTATCTGTTAAATAATCTTCCAATACGTACGTGAAACAACTTGTACAATTATTTCTCCCATTTCAGATCGAGTCTTATTTGGTGTAGATTAAAATCAGATTTTTAGTAATTTTTTTATTTTGACTTGAAACTTTTATGAAGGTTATTCAATTTCTGACGAGTTGGAGTATACTTTGTTATCCAATACACGTGATCTTCTTATAATTCAAGGTTAAAGGTCAACTTTTAATTTTAACTATAAATTCGATCTTCTTATAATTTAAGCTTTAAAGTCAACATTTAATTTCATGAAACTCGCAATTACTACTCACTTATCTACAACTCATTTTTATTCCATTATCAAAAGTGGATCTTGGAGGTCAAAATCACTTTTCATTAAAAATATGTATTTGTTTGTGATCAAAGAATACTAATTAATTGAAAAACTATTTTTTTAAAAATAAAAAGCATTTCTACGAGAAGTTAAAGTATTATCATTATTAATTAATAAAATATCAAATAATATCCAAATTAACTTTAAGAAAAACATTTTAACACAAATTCAATCTCGTGTTATTTCATGTAAATGGGCCGATCAATTGAGAAAAATTCCACCAATTTTAATACATATTTATAAAACAAACAATTAACAACTAACAATAATTCTAGTTTATAAAGGGAAATAAAAACCCTAATAAAAAACTATCTTTAAGAAAACTAATCTAAACAAATTCCCTCAAGTTAATTTACCACGAAAATATTATAAGGGAACAATACATAAATCAGGTTTTTAGTAAACACTATTTCAAAATTAAGGTTATATGTTTTAAATTTCAAAAATCAGGTTATCATTAAAATTTATTTATGATTTAATTTATTTATTTATTAATAAATATATAAA
>CAIGRT010172491.1:1650-12860 GCA_903798405.1 Fraxinus platypoda | reverse complement strand
GAATATGAGAAACGGTTAAAACCTACCGATTTTCACAGTAAAAATTGGGTGAATTTTAAACAATCTAAAATCGATTTTCCGATAAACTATTAAGCACCAATTTTCTCATCCTCTTTCATAAATGGCGCTACCCAAAATCGATGGAAAAAAAACTCCCAAATAGGCCTCTAAAGCTAACTTCGAAGGCATTTTATGTAATTTATGTATACCATTCAATGCATACCCCATTGTAACTTTTTTCACTTTCATTTCTTGCTCCTTTAACATGCCTTATTTTTATAATTTCTTCCGATTTCTTAAACAGCAAGGTTTCATTGAGGTGTAATTATGAACTTGCATTAATATTCATGACGTCAAACCGAAATCAAGCCACACAAATTTCAAGTTTTAGAGTGAAATTCTATCTCAAGTTCAAGTTGTTCAAGTTCAAGTTCAATAAATGTGAAAGTTTTTTGTTTTATAATTTTTTGGGGATTGATGTTGAACTAGGGGGAGAGGCCAAATCAGACAAGGGAAGGGAATTAGAAAAGGGAAGTGCTATGTGTACATTTATTAAAAAGGGAAGTGCTATGTGTACATAATCATCTACACAATCCCTTACACCCCCCTCACATGGAGGGGGGCCCACACACAATAAAATATTTGTGGGCCCCCCTCCATGTGAGAGAGCTGTAAGGGATTGTGTACACCACAAGGTGTACACATAGCATTTTCCATTAGAAAATCTGGTAAATTTTTGTAGAGACAATGAAGCAATAGAAATGAATACAATTTTACACTATCTAGAAATATCATGTAACAAAAATGCAAACACCAAAATTACAAAATGAAATATTCTTGCTAATTGTAGTTCTTTCACTTATCTTGATCTCCTCACAAGGCCTTTTAGTTAGTGTTTAAATAGATTTCTTGATTCTGGTGTTTTAGCATTAAACCCTCGAGTACGAGCTATATATTGAAGAAATTGGGAAGGAAACGAGAAGTCGATTTGAAATGAATGTGGAAGAGATGACATTCAAAAGGCCATGTAGGAATTTCACAGTATGCATAATCATAAATTCCGGGTCAAGAATCCTTACTTGAAATAATGAATTCCAAAATCTTTTGAATAATTGAATTATCTTACTTTCCAAAACTCCAAAATCAGCATTTTCTTGTTCTCCAATGATCCTAGTCCAGATCACAGTGGAATGAAATTATCATATACAATCTAAGTGCCTTATTTTGTGAGTTTTTATGCGAAAATAGTGATTTTAGGGCTTTTCCAATTTTGGTGTATTTTCACATACGAATTTCACCATTTTCTTACCATCTTTTGTCTCTCTTTTTCTATGTAATAATCATTGTATGTTGTATGAGAATTAATGGTGGTTATAAGGAGTTGTAGGTCTCCCTCCAACCATTTTAATGTGTTGTGGGTCACGTCATCCCACACGGGAGACCCATGACCTATATTTTTCAATATCTCCCACTCACACATGATGAGTTTAACTAGAAGCACAAGTGACAACAAATATCACATGTTGGATCCTTCTCAAAGTCTATCTCACAAATATTTATACGACAAATAGATCGTGCGACCAGTGAGTACATTAGAGCTGACGGCACTATAAACTTGTTAGGGATATATAGTAGCTCTATTAGGGGAACATTAAATCTCGCTATACCCCAAATTCATTTTTCAACATTAATTCAAGTTATCCCTCGAATATTTATAGAACATAATTGAACCCTACATCGTATCATTGTATTCACAATTGTGTTCTATACCTTAAATGGTTAAATACAATTGTCCGATCGGTGAATACAAATATAAATGTTGGTCAAAATAGTTTTTTTTTTTTACTTGAATCCTTTAACTTTAAATTAGTTGCTTTTCTAGAAATGTCCCATCAAACCGAATCATATATAGTCATTGGTAACATGTTAAAGTAGCAACTCTGAAATAAAATCTCAAGAAATAGTAAAAGTCATCGGGTTATATATGAAGTAATATAAACCTCAAGATCTCACACAATGAGGAAGTAAGGATCAATTTACTCGTTTACTCAATATTTGTCGTAAAAGCACACGTGGTATGAAATACGAGCTACGATGTTTTCTCCCTTTCTTAGGGCGTATGTCATATTCTTTATAAACAAATAATACCATACAGATCCTAGTTCTGGTATTCCTCAATACCTAACTTGAGTTTTCCTTATTTTCATTGCTCTAAGCAATTTCAAATCGAGAACTCGATCTGACTACTAAACATGTTTAATGGATTAACAAAATTCATTTCGATTACTTGTTGTAATCTCATCTTGATATCTTATCAAGGTGACCAAATCATGTATACAACACGATCAATTTATCTCATCTCAGCACACCCCAAAGTGTCTGGGGCGATTATTTGTACGAGTAACTTGTTTGACATACTTTATATGTACATGTAAATTATTATCTCGTAATCCCAACAATAGATTACACATGAACTCAAAATTGTTCATCTATGGGCACACAACTCAATCAAGAGTTTTCTGATACACTAAACATCACATTTTACTCAATTCTAGATATTTGATATTACCAACAAGTATATCTCAAACATCTTTAGAGTATGATAATTACATATCATCATTTACATAGATATATTACAAAAAAACTTTTTTTGCTAATGTCTCTCACAGAAATACCATCGAGTGTTTGGTTCCATTGTGATACTTGAGATCCTCAACACATGAGATAATTACATAATTATCATGGATCTCATATTCTTAACTAGTATCATTAGATGCTGAATACATCTATACTAAACAAATTTAGCTGCCAGGATATATACTACAAATTATGCTTCTTGCTACTCTATATAGCAAGATTACACAAGTCTATTAACTATTTATGTTCGACTATCTCTCATTCTTAGTCGACATTTACATGTCTAATTCAATCACAAGTTATTCTTTCAACAATAAATAGAATAACTGATAGCAGCATCCTTTAGGTATCATAATGCAACTTCTAAGGATAACATCGATACCTATTGATTAGATCCATGACATGACAAATGTTAGGACAAATATACATTATAGCATACTTCTAACTCCTAATTGTACTAGATATGGTTTTCTGGATTTTTTTTTGTGCACTTATGGAGTCTTTGGACATATATGAAAACTCATATGGTTACCTTCCAATATAGGAGTACCAACAAGGTAGCTATTACAGTTTTAAATATTCTAGAATCTTTATAGTATAAAACTCTTGTGACAGACTAAGAAGATTAGAATAATCTTTTTAATACAAAATATACAATTTGCTAAATACATATCCTTCGTCTCAAAGATTAACAACAGCCATTTCAAAATGGTCTCAATACACTCCTTCTTATGTTTAGCCAATATAATATCATCAAAATCAAAATTAAAATTACAATTTACCATGAGACCTTTACATAAACATAATGATCTTCATCCACATGATGAAATTTTGTACGAGATTTAAACCATGTTAAAACTCAAGTACCACTGTCAAATGACTGCATTAAACTACGAGTGTAACTATAAAGTTACCACAATATTATAGAAGCCTTTAACATAAAACGTACAAATCAATTCATGTAGATCTATTCAATCAATTCTCAATTAAGAAAGAAAATACAGTCTCTAACTTTATTTGCTGTAATCTAAATTTAAACACACTATCATGATTAGCATCGACGTATAGAAGTAAATCTCACTACTAAGAAAAAAGTTTATCTAACTCAATATACTCATATTGAGTATAACATTTCTTTAAAAATGAGCTTTATCTATCATAAACTCATTACTCTTCCACTTAATTTTTAAGAACTTGAATGTTCTCAACAAACATAATATCCAATTAGAACTTTTCTTTCACCACATCTCAAATTATGTTAGAATTTTATACTCCATATATACTTCCATAACTTTCTTCAAATTTCTCTACTGATTTTCTAAACCAATAATCATTGAAATTAGATAGCTCTTAGCTCCCATTGGAACCAAGAATCATTGAAATTAGATAGTTCTTAGACAACTTTCACTCGGAAACAGATTACTCCCACTTGAATTAGAAATTTAGACCAACTCTTATGTGTTCAAAACTAATTCATGAATACACATAATATTAATTTCAATAATATTCTCCAAAATTTTTTCTCTTATTAGGAAAAATGTCAAATGTCACATCCGTGACCCAATATCCATCCAAAATCTTACTTAAGTACCTTCTTGGATTGTCATGTGTATCTTAAAGAAGTACATCTCATTCTTAATAGACTCATGTTTCTAAACTCAATATCAAGAACTTATATAATCGATGATGAGTCTAAGACAACCCATATTTCATTGTCTACGTATACAAAGCTTATATATTCTGAAGTTACTAATATTGAGGAAAACTCCATTAAGTGACATGTAGCACTTAATCAACATTCTTTCAAAAAACAAAACATGTAAATTGGACTACATTATCTCAAACCTTATCATATTCAACAATATCCAATTTCTTCTACCCAATAGATCATATAATTATTGGTGATCAAAGAATAGTTAATCCAATAAAATTTTTTCTTTCTTTACATAGATCATTTATCTCTCGTGATAAAGATTCACGTTCTCAAATAGTTCTCAAAGTCTTCACTTCCATAATATGATTTTCTACTCCACTTTAGTACAATCTAAATCAATGCAATATCTTCAACTTATGAAAAAAAAAAAAAAACAATTGAAATGTGTGAATCTATCTATAAATATAATGAAAATATGAAATTTTATCTCTATCTCATAAAGAAATTTAGATGGATTTATTTATGGAAGTTTATCTCTTACAACTTTGAATAGTTTTTTCAACTCAAAACCTCAAACTATTCTACAAATATCCATAGAACGTATCTCCACTTTGTAACAGCATGTTGCATGTACCAGTCATATAAACTTCCACTCCGTCTTCATCATTTGTATATATCTATATTGTATCAAGTGAAAGACTGGACAATAGATTAAAGACACTTCGTGATCTCATATAAAGTGATTTTCTAACTTTTGAATCAACTATCCACATAAGATAAGATCCAATGTATATATTTATTTTGTATCAAGTCAAAGACTCGACAATAGAGTAAGATACTTCTTGCTCTCATATCAAGTGGGTTTCTAACATTTGAATCCACTATCCACCCCAGATAAGATCCAATATGTATAGTGTTGGCACGTAAACAACACTAAGAGGAATATATTCGTGTGCAATTTCATTTAGCTTAACTACTTTCAAGTTAAGAGATTCAAACTGTATAGTTGAAGTACTTGAATCATTATAATGTTGATCGTCTACTAAAACCACTTTCATGCACTTACTATCTAATATGTTCTTCTTGGTCCCTTTTCCAGTATCCTCATCTATCCCGCATTTGTTCTAGCTCATTTAAAACTTGAGATTCAAAGTCTTGATGTTTCAATTTGTAAGTTATATTGACTTTCTAAGTTCCCATATATTGAAGAGAGACTAGTTTGAATTTAGTACTCACCAAAAAAATCTTGACCAACAAAATGTCAACACTATGTTAACAATCTCAACTAAGTCACATTTGAGAAAAAGATCATCTATAACAGAACTTAACCATTCAAATGGTCAAGCACTAGAATCTATCTTTTTCCGTACTTGACAAAATTCTTGATCTTTATTCTCTAGAGTAGTCTGACCCAAATCATGATTTCTATTATATGGTTGATGCTCTCTAAAATATCGTGCTCTTCTTCTCATACACTCAAAATTTTATTATGCCAAATGTTATTGCATTTAGCTTATCGTCTTCATTTAGGTCAACAACTATAGATTTTGATGTCATGATCTATCAGATTTTAGAGACATTTTTATTCTTAATCAATGGCTATATATGCACAAATACAATTTTGCATTAACGCAAATTAACGTATACGATAGTTCAACGTTAGGTACATAGTCGAAAGTTCACTATGTTCCTAATCATCGTCTGCAGTCCTATAGTTTCACTATCATAAACTTAATTTCATAACACAAAATTTCATGTGTTTTAAGCGAAAATTACGCTAATTCTTCTAGTTTGAGAACTCCCACTCGAAGAATCAAATAGTTCTAGGTGATATTTTCTCTAAATCTTTTAATAATCGAACTATCACTCAACTGACAATCAATATGTCTAAGTAAGAATCTCACTAATTATACTGATCTTAGCATTCATAACAATTCATGAATTAATAGATATCATGCAATTCAATAAGGTAATTACATAATGTGTAATAAAAGTATAAATATGCACGTTTATCCAATTATGACATATATCATGATAACACAAATTAATTCTTTCAACAAATAATCCAATAATAATTGAAGAATAAAACTCAGATCATTTAAGTTTTATTATACAGATTCTCAATCCCATTTTAATATATGTTGTAACATAATCCCAACAATTGGGAAGTGACATTAAAATTCTTATATTCTAGGGAAAATTGCAGTAATGATCCCTAACCTTTCATTTTTTTTTTGCAGACTTTACTCTAACCTTCACTTTTTACCCTATTCACCCCCACTCCCACTCCCACTCCCACTCATCTTTTTCTTCTCCTTGCCGGCAACGACCACCTACAGTTGTCCACCCCATATTCATCTTCTCATCCACCTACAGTTGCCTACCCCATATTCATCTTCTTTACCAAACTATTGTACATCCAGTGGCTAATAGACATGTGGCAAAAGCTGCTAAATTATAGATATGGAACATGGGTACTTTGCAAATGAAAGATGAAATCAGGCAATTGAATGATGAAACCATCGGTCATTATAGTCAAACATGAGCTCCAAATTAGGCAAACTGAAAGACAGGGAAATGGCGGTGGATTTGGATTTATATTTGGATATGGGCGATGGATTTGGGCATTGTTTTTGGTAGGGGAATGGTGATGGTTTTGGGCAATCGCTGAAGGCATGAAAATAACAGTAGATTCGGGCGATGGTTTTGGGCGGGGGAATGGTGGTGGATTTGGGAGGTGGTTTTGGGCGATGGCTAAAGGCTGTAGAATGGTGGTGGTTTTAGGCGATGGTTGATTAGTTGCCCGGCGTGGAGGTTGTGGTGGTGTCGATGGCTATGAGAAGATAAAGTTTAGGTTAGCTTGAGGTGGGGGTTGGGGTAAAGGGGTAAAGGGGTTGGATTTATTTTTATTTCTTGGTTTTTAATTTAATTTATTTAATTTAAGGAAAATATAAAGTACCATTTTTCCCTATTTAATTTGGTCAAAATTGATTACATTTGACTTTTCTGGTCAGTTAACATCAAATTCCATCCATTTGGATCTCAGGTACATATGTTTGAAATGTTTGACTGTGGGTGGCACTAAGTTTGCAAAAAAGTGAAAAATTAGGGACTGCTGCTGCAATTTTTCCTATATTCTACTTATCACATAAATGTCCCAAAATATTCACGTGTTCTATTAGGTTACATTCTAGATCCATTTATTAATTATAATAGGTACATAACTTTTCAACAAGTTTTATAACCCATACTTCTCTAGCCTCCCCTTTAAGGATGCTAAAAATGTGCATAGATTTAATCATATATGATCAAGCATAAAAATTGGAAACAAGTGACATTGGATTACATAACCTAATCAAAGACCCACACAACTCATGAACGTACGTAAAACTTGGTATTTTAAATACTTTCGTAGTAATTTTCATTTTAAAATATGGAGCATTTCAAAAAATAACTCTCACTAGTCAAACACCACTTAATAAATCTTTTTGATTTTATAATAAAATTTCAAATTTTACTCAAATTAAAAATATTTTTAATACTTTTTACAAATTTATTTTAAGCATTAAATATAAAAAAAATTAAATATCTAAAAAATAATTTAATTATACTGAAAAATCAAGAATAATTCAGGAAACAATTTGCAATTTTTTTTGAGAATTGCAATCGGATCTCGCACGTACCCTCATGCGCGAAATCAATCTACAATTCTTTTTAAATTAATAAAAAAATGACATGACCCGAAGCGCAGTCGCAAAATTTGCCACACTATCCTAGAAATTTTTTAGGCCGTGTTTGGGACATCAACAGATCTGTGCAAGAGCGGAAATGGAAAAAAATTCATGCAAGATTTCAGATTTTCGACCAAATTAGAGATGTTTTAACTTTTTCATTTCAAGGTCAAAATTAATGATCTTTATATCATTTGAAAGGTTTTGAAGAGATCTATCCAACCATAGAAAATGGGAAGAATGAAACAAAGTGTTGAAGTTATCATACAAAAAATCAGATTTTCATCCAAACTTTAAAACATCATAACTTCTTCGTTTTAATTCCCAAATTTAAGTTTTTTATATGGTTGAAAAGTTTATTGAAATATCTTTACAACCTTACTAATATTACTTTCCAAAATTTAATTTCTTTATATGGTTGAAAAGTTTATTGAAATATCTTTATAATCATACTAATGTTACTGCATAAAAATCAACAAGTAAAATGTAGTAAATTTTGATTTTTTTTTTTTCAATTTTCTCCCAAATGCAATAACGAAAATTAATTAAATTTTGCAAGTGAATTTTAAAGTATATAAATTACAGGTCAAGAATCCTTACTTGAAATGATGAATTTTTTGATTTTTTTTTTTTCAATTTTCTCCCAAATGCAATAACGAAAGTTAATTAAATTTTGCAGGTGAATTTTAAAGGATATAAATTACAGGTCAAGAATCCTTACTCCAAATGATGAATTTCAAGATCTTTTGAATAGTTGAATCACCTTGCTTTCTAAAACTCCAAAATCTGCATTTTCTTGTTCTTTAATTGTCTCAATCCCGATCACAATGGAAGTGGATTATTATCCACAATGTAAGTGCCTTATTTTGTGAGTTTTTATGCCAAAATAGTGATATTATCCTTTCCAATTTTGGTATATTGTCACAAACGAATTTCACCATTCTTTTGTCATATTTTTTCTTTCTTTTTCTATGCAATTACCATTGGAGGTTGTATGGGAGCTCCAAAATCTACATTTTTTTATTCTCCAATTGTCCCAATCCCGATCACAATAGAATGAGATTATTATCCACAATTTAAGTGCCTTATTTTATGAGTTTTTATGCCAAAATAGTGATTTTAGCCTTTCCAATTTTGGTATATTGTCACAAACGCATTTCACCATTCTTTTTTCTCTCTTTTCCTATGCAATAACCATTGGAGGTTGTATGAGAATTAAGGATGTATAGAGAGTTGTAGGTTTGAATTTGAAATTCAAACCACTCCCTCCAACCATTTTTAATGTTTTGTGGGTCGAGTCACCTCACACAGGCAACCCATATTTTTCAACAGATCGAAAGTGAAAATAGAGTAGAAAGAAACAGGAAAATGCTAAGAAAGAAGCCAAGTGAGGAGCAAATGCAGAAACACATGGGTGAACTAGATACTGAGTTTTCGACTAAGCACATAATATATGATTAGAAATGTTATCAAGTCAATAGTTCAATGCATTTTATGGATCATGCTTTAAAGTTTTTGTTAGAATTTGGGCGTGACCTGAATTTTATTTGAAATTTAATTGAGAGTTACATTGGGAATTGGGTGCATGACTTGAAAAGGTTTTTAAGGATTCCAAGACGGATAAGGAGAAGGTTTCTTGATTTTGATAGGTTTTGGACTCCTATACAACCTCGAACACTCCTTCATTGATTTTACTTATTGTAATAGAACCTTATGTTATAAATATATAGTGTATTATACATATTTATTTGATCGACTCAGATAATGATCTAGGAATGGTCCAGGTTAATAGAGTGAGACCCGTGGAAAGAGATATCGAATGAGAGTCTTTTGAGATCTCGTATAACATATTGTAACTTCTTACTTTTGATGTAGTAAATTCTCCGTATCTACCCGTGATTTTTTTTGGTCTTGAGATTCAACGTAAATCTTGTGTTCTTGTGATCATTACTTTTTTTTGGTCTTTAATATTTATAGCAATTGGCTCAATTCTTAACAAGTGGTTTCGGAGCTATCATCGATTTTCTAACAAGTATCGGAGCGAGTTTGATTTTTTCGCATGACAACAATGAAATATGATATTCTGCTTTTGGATTGCAACATCAAGGTTTTTTATAACAGGTTTTTGTTTGGATGCTGAAGGAGAAGCAACGTAAGGATCAATTTGTGATAAAGAGGGCACATAATGTCCCAATTATATGTCTTGCAAGGTTCGACGATCACGTTTGATGTAGTTGTTACTAAATTGAAGATTAAACCTTAAGAGAAGGCTAATTTAGTTGTTTATCGTATGATAAGCATTGACTCACGTGGAATTATTTGTGATCGGGTTGCTCCGGGTGAAAATTCGAGCAAAATTGGTATTGAAGAACCTACCACTAGCTCAAGTGATTTTGGTGCTCATGTTGCCTCATGGGGACAATTCGAGCAAATTTGGTAATTCAGATGGAGTTAGTTGCGAGCTTGATGATTTTGTTGTTCGTGGTGATAATTCGAGCAATGTTGTGCTCATGGTAATTCTGCTAATAAGTAATGCTTGGATTCTATTCATATTTATTGAGTTTGCCCTAGTTGGGTTTTGTGGAAAGGTAGAGTAATTTGTTTGGAGTATTTTTTATTTTATTTTTTTGGGAGAATTTTGTTAGATTTAAAAAGTTAAGTTTTATTTCTTGCAGTAGAATTCGTCTCCAAGTGGAGAATTTTTGAAATTTCGTTTCTTGTAGTGGAATTCGTATCAAGGTGGACATTTGTTAGAATTCGGGTGTAGAATTTAATTGGGAGTTTTATTGGTAATTGGTAGTATGACTTGAAGAAGTCTTAATGGAGTCCAAGAAGGATAAGGAGAAGGTTTCACAATTTTGGCAGTCTTTGGACTCTTATTCAAACACTCCGTTATTAATTTACATATAATATGACTCCACTTTGTGTTAGACTTTTGTTTGTATTAATTACCCAAGTATGTTATGGATTCTTGTATTATAAATATGTGATGTATTATACATATTTATTTGGTCGACTTAGAGAATGATCGAAGGGGGATTCGATTAATAGAGAGAGACTTGCATGTAGAGATATTAGAGGAGAGTCTTGTGAGATCTCATATAACATTTTGTAACTCCTTACTTTTGATGTAGTGAATTCTTCACCTCTACCCATTGCTTTTTTTTTTTTTTTTTTTTTTTTTTTTT
>CAIGRT010172488.1:0-17739 GCA_903798405.1 Fraxinus platypoda | reverse complement strand
AAAAAAAACTCAAATTATTTGTGAGGTCATTTGACCCACCTGACCCCATGTGGGTCCACCCCTGCTCGTGTTATATTTATATATATAACTATAATGTGGCTATCCAAATCATTAGCTTATAATGTTGTCTATGATTAATGTTAGTCCTAATCAACGAATTTGAATTTTATTATAAAAATTTGTCATTTCTTGAGCTGATTAGAGACTAAACAAAAACACCGAGTACAAGACCTTGATTCTAGTCCTATTATTGATCAACTTAGGTAATTAATTTGACAAAAGCATGTTCGAGAAGCAAAGTCGATGCCCATCAAGAATTTAAGAATCCGAACGCAACCCATTAATGAGAACCCAATCGACGCCTACCTTAAAGTTTTACTAACTATTCCAACATGTAAGTCAAACATTCAAAAACGTGGAAACTCAATAAAGGAAACTCGGTAAAACTTTCAACTCAGAATAACACCCACTATTAATTTTCAAACGTGTCAACTAATGCAACCCCAACAAGAATCTAAGAGATTCTCAAAATAGGTGTACGATCATAATCAAGGGAATAAAAAGTTTGACCAGACAAGTAATTACTTCCTAGCCAATTGTCGACGAAAATGATACAAAAATACCACATAATTATTCACTTCAATTACATTAACGATCACACATAATTACTATAATTATATAAAATACTTTCAAAGTACTCCGTCTCAACTATCAAACTTAGAACCGGCAATTACATCACCTAGTTGTCCAATAATTGAACTATTTAACTGACCTTCGATTGCACAAATCACGCGTGTTTCAAGTAACAAACATCGATAAACCAATATCTTTACGTCATTTCAATGAAAACATGTTTTAAATTACCTCAATAATTTTCAAAGTACTTTTTATATAATTTCTACCATCAATGATTTTTTTTGGTTCCTTGTATTATCCACTCCTATCCTTCCACGAAACAAACGTGCCACCTCGGATTGGATTATTAAAATCACCAATGATACATTATTTATAGATTAATTTGATTGATCTAATTAAAAATTTAATTTCCTTTTCAATTAGTTCCACAAAAAAAAAAACACTAGCCGTCAGATTACGTCATAGGCCGTTGGATCCACGTGTAACAATCGAAACCGACGCCTTCGAGTTTTCAATTCAACCCGTTTAACCGTCCAACTCTTGACCGGGATACACGTCAGATCACTAACTATTGTTGTTACACGACAAATTGAATAATTGGACAATTAGTAGAATCCACTATTTTTGTTTCCCAATAATTATACACCACGTGTCCTAAGTAGGTCTAATTATCCATAATTGTAGAATTATGTGACAATTAAAATTCAATTTTAGATTTCTTGGAGCATTCATTTGGCTTCTAATTTTAATAATTTAATTTGTGGGTCAATGTCAGTTTGCATAAAAATAAAAATTATAGACCGACCACTGCATACGAATAAACAATTTAATCATTAAGGTTTAATTTCTATGATTGACACTTGATTTTACTTTTTTGGTAGGTGACGACTTTATTATTTTTCGAACGCGATTCATATCACGAGTAGCTTTCACGAAACTTGAATTTCCCCATCATGAATCCCAAAATTATTGTTCATTGGTTTGTTGTCTACAACTAGAGAAAATGCTCATGGATATGAAAAAAAAAAAAAAAAATGAAAAAAAGTGTTCCAATCAAGTCGCACCATTCTTACAAGGAAAGCTCCGACTACCTTTAGATATATGTGAAGGATATTTTGTACCACGAATGTGGTCCAGAGTCCCCAGCCAAGTTTAAAACGTGTTGCTAGGATTTTATCAATTTCTTTTTCATGTAATAAGGATCCAAACTTGACAATTAAATGGGGATGGACATTTTTTTTTTTTTTTTTTGGAAACAGGATAGAATCGGTAGATTCGGTTTCGGTTCCTCTACTAAATTAGTCGATTTTGGTATTGTGCATCGGGAATCAGTTTGTTTCGGTCAGACTCTTGGTACTTCATTGAGAATCAATATTAAATTCGATTTTCCCGAATTTCTCTCTTTGCTTACACTAAGATGTACTAGAATTTTGAACATTAGACTTTAAAATTATCTCACATTAAAATTCTATTTTTCATATACATTTTTCTTCTTCCCTTTATAACAAAATATAATGTGTAATCAAAATTCAAATTTAAATAGTTTTATAAATACTTTATAAATTCAATAGGAAAAAATATATTTTAGTTCAATATTTTATAAGAATTCAAATTTCTCGTTGTTTTCAAAGTGACCCGCCATCGAGAATCAAGATTCTTGAAAATTACTAAAGACAATCACGTTTTAATTTTTTAATATAAAGGACCGAATCGGAATCGATTCCATTTCTGAACATGTTCGTATTAATAACTTCAAACTCAAATTGAAAACATTAGAAAGAAAAATCCAAAATGATGAGTAGTTGGTTGCATTATGGATTAGCCTGTCGTGGATCCGACTTGGCAATCAGATCGACAGTTGAAAAGTCGACGCAATGAAGAAAACACCTTCTTTTCCACCGTTGGATTACGCGTAAAAACACCTATAGAAGAAACCGAGGGGTTGGAGGTGAGGGTAGTTAGGGGTACCTCCTGAATCATCAGCCATGGTGCCTCTATCAATTTCAGTTTACCATACCAAGCCTCCCACCACTATAAATTCGCCATTTCTCAAGCATTCTTCATCATTCAATTATCCATTTACTCTTCATTCTCAGAAAGAAACTAAGTCAAGGTTCTTTCTTTCTCGTTTCCCGTGTTCTTCACCTAATTTCATTGTCTCTTACAAGGTAAAATTTTGTGCTTTTGTTCATGTTTCGGGTCTGATTTGAGGTGGGCTTCTTTTGATTTTGTGAAATAAGTTGATTAATGAAGTGTTTGTGTGAAAATTTTTGCAGGTTAGTGAAGTAGAATTTGATAAAGTTCAAAAAGCCATGACGATCAAGCCAGCTGTGAGGATTGCAGATCGCAAACTGGTGGTGAAGGACAGGACTTTATTGAAGAATGTGCCGGACAATGTTATAGCCACTTCCGGCGCGGCGGCAGCGCCAGTGGAGGGGGTGTTTTTGGGGGCGGTGTTCGACAAAGAAAACAACCGGCAAGTGGTGTCGCTTGGGACACTACGGGATGTGCGTTTCTTGTCGTGCTTTAGGTTCAAGTTATGGTGGATGGCCCAGAAAATGGGGGACAAGGGCCGTGATATTCCATTGGAGACACAATTCTTGCTCTTGGAAACTAAGGATGGATCTCACTTGGAATCAGATATTAATGGCGATGATGAAAATAAAGTTGTTTATACTGTGTTTTTGCCCTTGATTGAAGGTCCCTTTAAGGCTTGTCTGCAGGGGAACGATCAGGATGAACTTGAGCTTTGTTTGGAGAGTGGGGATTCCGACACCGTTGGATCATCGTTTACGCATTCGGTATACATCAGTGCCGGAACTGATCCATTCGGGACCATATACGAGGCGATCCGGGCCGTGAAATCCCATCTCGGGACATTCAGGCTGAGGCATGAGAAGAAATTGCCTGGAATTGTGGATTACTTTGGATGGTGCACTTGGGATGCATTCTACCAAGAGGTTACTCAGGAGGGAGTCGCAGCCGGGCTTGAAAGCCTCGAGGCCGGTGGGACCCCTCCGAAGTTCGCGATCATAGATGATGGATGGCAATCAGTTGGTACAGATGAGGAGAAGGAAAAGAAAGAACAAGAGCAGGCATCCCTGCTGAGGCTTACCGGAATTAAAGAAAACGAGAAATTTCAAAAGAAGGACGATCCCTCAGTTGGGATCAAGAACATAGTCAACATTGCGAAAGAAAAGCACGGATTGAAATACGTTTATGTGTGGCACGCAATCACCGGTTACTGGGGTGGGGTTCGACCTGGAGTGAATGGGATGGACGAATATGGATCAGCTATGAAGTATCCGACGTTGTCCAACGGTGTCCTAGCTAACGAGCCGGGGTGGAAAACTGATGCAATTGCACTGCAGGGGTTAGGTTTAGTGAACCCGAAAAATGTGTACAAGTTTTACAATGAATTGCATAGCTACTTGGCTGCTGCTGGAATAGATGGTGTGAAGGTGGACGTGCAATGCATCTTGGAGACCCTCGGGGCCGGTCTTGGGGGTCGGGTCGAATTGACCCGCCAGTATCACCAGGCTCTTGATGCATCTGTGGCTAGAAACTTTCCTGATAATGGATGCATTGCCTGCATGAGCCATAACCTTGAATCCCTTTATTGGTATGTTTCTGATCCTTTTCCTTAAAAAGATCTACTTTTTTTTTTGATATGTTTGCGTGCTTTTTGTTCGATTCTTGTATTTAGATCAATCTGTTATAGTCGTTGAATAGATTAAAAAAGGCATCCTATACTTTCCAGAGCACTAAAATCCAGCTTAATTTGTCTGGAACATATTCTATCAGACCTAAGATTTTCACTTGGATAGAAAGTTTATCTTTATTGTCTCTATGTTTCATAATTGGAGCCTTAAATTTAACAGAGTACGTCAAGAATGTTATGTTAGATAATTCCCTTGAATGGAAGAGTTACATTTATTACCTTGATTTCTAGTCAAGGCTTTGGGGGTCCGAATAAGATATGTTCATTTGTAATTTTGATTTAGAAGTGTTCTCATGTGTTTTTGTTCTGATGATTTATGAAACAGCTCGAAACAAACGGCAATTGTAAGGGCATCAGATGATTTCTACCCCCGTGATCCTGTATCACATACCATCCACATTGCTGCAGTGGCATATAATAGTGTCTTCCTCGGGGAAATCATGCTCCCCGACTGGGATATGTTCCATTCTCTGCATCCGGCAGCTGAGTACCATGGATCGGCTAGGGCGATCAGTGGAGGACCTGTCTATGTTAGGTAAAGAATCAAAGACCCTTTGTTCATGTTCACAAGATTTTAGCTTGTTTTCCGTCATTGGCATTTATCCATTAGCATAGGCTAATATTGTGTACTTTTGTCACAGTGATGCACCGGGGAAGCACAACTTTGATCTTCTGAAGAAGCTTGTTCTTCCCGATGGCTCGATTCTCCGAGCCCGCTTGCCAGGTCGTCCGACCAAGGATTCTCTATTTACAGATCCAGCTCGTGATGGTGTTAGGTAAGCCTTTTCAATTCCAAACAAGTATCAACGATAAAAGTTGAGAATCGAACTTTGTCAAATTGAAGTAACAAAATTTTGAGTTTTCTAACTTAAGATTTGGTTCTATTTCCAGCCTATTGAAGATATGGAACATGAACAAGTATACTGGAGTACTTGGAGTATACAACTGCCAAGGTGCAGCATGGAATAGTATCGAAAGAAAGAACACATTCCACCAAACGAAATCCGAGGCAATAACAGGCTACATCCGAGGCCGTGATGTCCACATGATTTCAGAAGCTGCCCTAGACTCCGATTGGACTGGTGACGTGGCACTGTACTCTCACCGCAGTGGTGAAGTTATCACCCTTCCATACAATGTTTCTATGCCTATTTCCCTCAATGTCCTCGAGCATGAAATTTACACCGTCACACCAATCAAAGTGTTGGCACCTGGGTTCAGTTTTGCACCATTGGGACTCGTCGACATGTTCAATGCCGGCGGAGCAATCGAAGGGCTTAAATACGAGGTCAAGTCAGGTGCAAAACTATCTGAAGTTGAGAATGGAGTTGAAGGAGAAAGAGTCGAAAACTTGAGCAACGAGGTTGTGGCTGTAGTTTCCATGGAGGTGAAGGGCTGCGGACGTTTCGGCGCATACTCATCTGCTAAGCCCAGAAAATGCACAGTGGGATCATCTGTTGTTGACTTCGAGTATGACTCTGCCTCCGGCTTGGTCACGTTGAAGCTGGACGCTATGCCTCGGGAGGATCAGAAAGTACACATTGTTGAGATCGAATTATGAGATCATTATTTTTAGGCTAGACTATAAATTTCCCTTTTGAGATTCATATAGGAGAGGCGTTCTTCATAGCCTCTTAGGGTTCATGTGTGACATTGTAATGATTAGAGAAAGAATTCAAACTCAAAATGAATTTTTTCATCCAGTTTGTACTAGAGAGATGAGAACCCTATATTTGTCCGTGCCCTGAATTCAACTTCTTGCTAGGAAGAAGTTCATGTAATACAATGAGATAATTCATCATTACATTAATAAAAATCATGACATGTTATTGTCTTCTTGATGCAATCTTTTGAGTTAGCTTTTGGCAAATGGAAATTTCGAACGGTTGAGCATATATTATGGGATAATTGAGTACATTCTTTTTTGGGAAAATTGCAGCCGAGGTACCAAACCTTTCGGTTAGTTGTAGACTTTGCTCAAACCTTTAATTTGTACCACACACGATATCAAATCTTTAAAAAATCACAACCCAAGTCCAAAATAACAGTTTCTGTTAGTTTGACCCCCAAAAACCGTCAGTTGACTCACAAATTAAAAATCTAATAATTTTCTCCAAATAAGGTAAAAGCATTTTGGACATAATACATTTCCTCTGTTAAATCAAAAATTAAAAAAACAAAACTACATCCCCTACGCCAGCCAACCCACCTCCACCTCCATGTCCTTCTTCCCCAACCCCCCCAACCCAAAACCAAAGCAATATTTCAATCCGCCCTCATGGTTTGGGGACGCTGGCTCACCAGGAGATAGATCTCCTCAAGGTCGTGAAGAAGACGTCCGAGCCGAAATCTTCTAGTGGGCTCGAGCTTCAGCTCCCTCTCATTGTGTGCTTCCCAGATGTGTTAAAAAATAGACTTGAAGCTTGGCGTCAACAGAGGAATGCAGGGGCTTGAAATTACTGAATTCCTGGCACAACTGATGCCGAAGGGTGGGGAAATTGAGCCTTGCAAACTCTCCTCTTAGCTTATATGCAGCCTTATCATACGCTAAAGTCACTTCCTCAGCTGTATCAAAAGTCCCAAGCCAAAGCCTAGTTCTATTCTTTGGAAGTCTAATCTCCGCAACCCATTTTCCCCAATGCCGCTGCCTCACTCCCCGATAAAGCTTTGTGGGCTTCGAGGAAGTTCCAACATGCTTCATTGGGACAAGTTTCGGACCAAGAAAGCTTGAGAATTGGTTTTGCTTATGCAGCATATGGATAAGAGTGTAATTCATTTGCTGATTTTGCAATTGTTGCTGCTGGAATTGGAAGTGAGCCTGGATTTGAAGGATCTGAGATGGGGTGAGGAGATTTAGCCCAATAGTACTATCGGTTTGCTCATATCCAAAACTCGAAAACCTGGGATAAAATTCTTTGGTTTTGGGTTGAGGGGGTTGGGGAAGAAGGAGATCGAGGTGAGGTGAGGTGCCGTGGGGTGGGGTAGCGTAGGGTAGGGGGTTGTAGTTTTGTTTTTTGTTTTTTTAATTTTTGATTTAATAGAGGAAATGTATTATGTCCAAAATGCTCTTACCTTATTTGGAGAAAATTATTAGATTTTTAATTCCTGGGTCAACTGGCAGTTTTTGAGGGGTCAAACTAACAGAAATCGTTATTTTGGACTTGGGTTGCGATTTTTTAAAGGTTTGGTACCGTAGGTAGTACAAATTAAAGATTTGGACAAAGTGTGCAACTAACTGAAAGGTTTGGTACCTCGACTACAATTTTCCTTTCCTTTTTCTCATAGCAAGCTCGACAAAGAATCAAGTCAGCCAGGTCGCCTTCCCTTTTGTCTTCTGATGTAGTTGTAGAGGAAGCAACCACTACACTAGAGAATTGAATGTAAATGGACTTGACTTGTCTTCTTCTTATAATTAGGGGTGGGCGTGGGTTNCAACCCGTGTAAATGTCCCAACCCAACCCAACCCAACCTAATCAAGTGTCGGTCGGGTTGGGTTGGGTTGGTCGGGTTGCCATTTGCCAAAAACTATTTTTAAATCATTGTAGCCAAAAGTAATAAACATAACATTACCATCACAAGACACTTGCAGGAGAATTAGGAAGCAAACGACGGAATAAAGTTTACAGTATCCAAAAAAACATATAAGAACTATTAGGTGAATAGACTAAGTTCGCATATCATGTTTGGACTAGCGCTTGATTGAATTGTAAATACAAATATGTCTGCACTGGCATGGGAATAATAGAGAACAGTTCAGTAACTAATGTTGTTGCTCAGAAACCATGAATCTTGATCAGATCCTTCTTCATAATTCCAGCCTGATTTGAAACCATATGAGGGAACGATGAATTATAAATTACAGAAACGGAAAGAAATTACTGTAGCAAAAAGGATAGACAGGCAATATGGAAAAACATCTATCTTGTCAATATACTGTAGAAATTATTAGTTGATACCGAGCTACTATGTTGCCATTAAAGGTGTTCCAATTTGTAATTCTGTACTAAAAAACTTAAATGATAGAAAAAAGTAATGAGCTATTACAATCCATTTGTAGGTCCCTACATCCACCAAATGATACACGTCTAGATAGCCAAACCATTTATGCCAGACCAATTTTTTTGATGCATTGATTACACATTCCCACCCAAATCTGACTGCATCTGTATTCAACAAGTTTAGTCTGTATATATGTACTTTTTAAAGGATAGAAACTGAGAATTACAGAGGACTCATATTAAGGTGAGTGTAGTCTTGTGGCGATGCACAGGCCGGGTGAATAGGTGCCAAGACACAAACATGAGTCTTTAAAGTTGCATGGTGAGCACAACTTAAAACCTCGTGCTGTCCTCGCTAAGTACAAACTTTCTCCATTATTAACTAACAAAGCCTTACACAAATGACTAGGATTGCTCATAATTTCTCTTTCACATTCAAGCACCAAAACAACAATTCCAGGAACCCAACAACCAAACAGCTCAAATAAAATCATAATTACATAAACACGATAAGTTGTACAGCTTTACATAAGTTAGTCAGAAAAACTCCAAAGCCCTAAAATCTATCTATCTTGTCTTCTTCACCTCAGGCGCACCAAATGAAAAACTTAAACATGCTTTCTTCAACATCTCTTACTCCTTGGCTAATTATGATTTCAATTTTCTTACATATCACATTTAACGAATGATGAGACATAATGAAACAGCCCAAAGTAATCACCTGAACAAGAAAGGTGGAAACGTTCTTTCGCTGATCACCTTGAAGTTGAATAACCTTCACAAGAGAAATATACTTCAACATCCATCCTGCTGAGTCGCAATTAAATGGAAGGAGGCAGAGAAAATAGATCATCAATCAAGAAACAAAAAAACTGATATATATAAAAAACTGATATATATGTAAAATGAATGAATTACTTACATTGGGCCCGTGGTGGATAAGAAGCAGAAAACAAGAAATCAAACCCTCTACCAAAAATCACAAATTTAGATAGGCAGTTAATTACCTTCTACTGGTCTATTTGAAAACAAGAAATCAAACCCTCTAATGAAATCAAACACATAACATATAAATATAATTGAAATCTCAATTAGCTCAAACAGTTAAATTAAACCACATAAAAACAAAATAACAAACATCTACAAACTCTATCCCAAAACCATCAACCGAAAAACTCCATCCCAAAATTATTCACAAAGATCGCCATCGCACTGTCGCAGAAAATAATGTCATTGACCAAACTCATCCCAAAATAATGTCATCCCAAAACGAGAAAGAAATTTATTACAGATTTCGTAAAGGAAGGAAAAAAATAAATCATTCAATTCATGAGACGCAAGTTCGAAGAAATCATTCAGCGCTTATACCTTCTTCTTCTGCCAATGGACGATGGTGCCCTGACCCTGAGCCCTGAGTGCTGGTACCGTACGAAAATCAAGCAGGCAGAGACTTTGGTCGGTCGAAGATAGCAGTCGTCTCGTCGAGCAAGAGAGGGGGTGAAAGGTTAGGTTTGGATTTGAGGAATTGGGTTGGGTCATAATAGATTATAGTTAGGCTGGAGACTGGAGTGGATGCGTGCGTCTTTTAGTTTTAGGGTTTTTTTGTTCAATTTAACGTCAATTTTTTTTTCCTTTTTTTTTTATTTTCGGGTCGGGTTGGGTCGGGTTCAATCGGGTTATTTGTACCAACCCCGACCCGACCCGACCCGACCCGACCACCCCAAACCGAAAATCGAAAACCGCCCAACAATTGCAAAAACCCAACCCAAACCGGCCGGTTTGGGTCGGTTCGGTCGGTTTCGTCGGGTCGGTCGGTTTTTTGCCCACCCTGTCACTTTTTCATTTTACACATTATTTTTTTACTTCCTAAAAACTTTTCATATGATTTTTCAAAACATTATGTCATTTTTTTTTAGTTTTGTCACTTTTTTTTTGAGTTTGTCACTTTTTGAGTTTGTATCACTTTTTGAGTGTGTCACTTTTTTTTGAGTTTTGTCACTTTTTTTGAGTTTGTCATTTTTTAAAAAAAGTAAAAAAAGTGACAATTTGTATAAAAAAAAGTGACATTGTGTCACTTTTTCATTTTACACAGTATTTTTTGCTTCCTACAAATCTTTCATATGATTTTCAAAACATCCCTAATTTTAAGTTGCGTCTTTTAGTTTTAGGGTTTTTTTGTTCAATTTAACGTCAATTTTTTTTTCCTTTTTTTTTTTTATTTTCGGGTCGGGTTGGGTCGGGTTCAATCGGGTTATTTGTACCAACCCGCGACCCGACCCAACCCGACCACCCCAAACCGAAAACCACCCAACAATTGCAAAAACCCAACCCAAACCGGCCGGTTTGGGTCGGTTTCGTCGGGTCGGTCGATTTTTTGCCCACCCCTACTTATGATGTAGTTGTAGAGGAAGCAACCACTACACTAGAGAATTGAACGTAAATGGACTTGACTTGGAATTTCTTTAAGGGTTTGCTTGATTTGTTTAAATTCTATGGAAAATGTCACATTCGAGGAATTCAATTTCTATTTTGATTGTTTGATACGTAGTGGAAATGAAGTTTGAATTCCAAGGTACAATCACTTTAAACTTTTTTTTTTGCCAATTTCATGAAAAATGCATTCCTATGGAGCATTTGAATTTTTATTTTTCAACTTACATGGAATTAAAAAGTCTTTCCACATTTGCCAATCAAAACGAACCCTAAGATTTCTTTACAAAAGGCTTTGGAAGGATGAGAATCTGAAAAAGCGGTGATTAAGCTCTATAAGTTCAACTAAAGACAATGAAAATTTAAGTTGCAATGAAATCAAATTTGAGTGCTTGAGCGACATTTTACTTTTACTTTTGGATCATCTAAAATTCTCTCTCTCTCTCACACACACACACACAATTAGTGTGCTCCAAGCCCTTGTAGTCCAGCTCCTCAACTAGGTAGACAAAAATCGATTTTCATGTCTAAAGACTACAAGCTTCAAGCTTGTCCTAAGTGATACAGGCCACGCAAAAGAAAGAGTAACACATTGTCCATTGATCTGAAATCGTTTGAACCCTTAAGGGCCCGTTTGGTTGTGTTTCGATTTTCAATTTTTTGTTTCGAGGGTATGTTTTAATATTTCTAAAAACACGTTTGGTTTGTTATTTTGATAAATAATTTATCAAAATAGAAAACTAAAAAACACGTTTGATTTGAAATTTTGAAAAAATTATTTTACTACATTTTATTCCATTAAATTTGATTATTCAGTAAAAAAAGAATAATTCTACTTTAATATATTATCAAGTGTTATACACATTTTAAAGTTATTGAATCTTATAATATTTTTTCTCACTGAAAAATTAAATTTCAGAATATAGGAAATAAAATAAAAACTAATACATTGACATAAAATATTTTTGTCCGTGTTTATTTAAATATTTTTTTAAAAAAATTTATTTAAATAATCATTAAGAGCTAGAACTATTTTTATTTTTCTAAAGATTTTTATAATCTTCATTTTTTTAGAATTTCAAATTTTTATTTTTTAGAATTTATCAATTTTATCTTTATAAATTTACTTTTTTGAATTTTAATTTTTTATAATTTTTATAATTTTATTTGTTAGAATTTATATTTATATTTATATTTTTTAAAATTTTATTTAAACGCTTGTTTTAATATTGAGTATTTTCAGAATTTCCACTAAAAAATTCAAAACGTCAAAAATGCATTTTGAGTTTTATCTTTTATGTTATAAATTTATCCTAGTTTTCGAAAATTAGAAATAATAGACCAAATACATTTTCAGTAAAACTAAAAACTGAAAACGGCTCGAAAACAGCAAATCAAACACACCCTAAATTGCCAATCAAAGATCAATATTTTTGGAGAAAACTCTACAATTTTCATTCAATATCAATATCAACCAAAAAAACAACAAAAGACGAGAAATAAATCATTGAAAAAACATCAGTTGCTGGGAAGAGAATCATCAGCACGTTCCAAAATATCACAACGTTTCACCATCAGTCTCCCATTCGTCAACATAGCTAATCCATTCACATTGGCATTAATTCTTCTTTAAACTTAACTGCCACATTTTATGTACATTACAAACCTTACTCCAATGTGCTTGGATCAAGAATGAGATGTTGAGTTCTTGAACATACGAACAACATTTTCACAATAAAACCATGCAACTATTTTTGTTACAATCCTGTACAAGCTTCAGTTATTGCAATATGTTCTCCATCGCAGTAGATGAACCATCATCTATATTTCGTCTCCTATCAGGAATGAACTCAATGTGGCAAACTCAGAATATATATATATGAGATCAAAACCTAGTTGAAGTGATAAGAGCAAAGTCTCATCAGATCAACGACTTGGCTCAAGTCTGCTTTGGGGAAGAGAGGGCGAAATTAAAAGAAAACTCAAGAAAATTAACACTCATAGGTGATTATCATTATGAATACGTTACTTAGGCATAAAAGGTTCGAGCCCTTCTTTATTGGAAGCACAACTTTGAGCTTCTGAAGTAGCTTGTCCAACCCGACCCAATGGTTTGATTTTCCGATCCCCCTTGCCTGATCAGCCTAGTTAGGGTCGTCTATTTTCTGATCCAGCTTGGCCAGATGCCAAAAAATTGAGGTTCAGTAGTGAGCAAAATGCAATGCCCTGTTAAAATCTTGCCAATATAGAAGAGAATAACCTCCTCTCGATTCTTCACCGAAGCTCTGTCCTCATCTTTATTCTGTCTGATAAAATCTCTTTGTTTTTCTCTATTCTTCTAACTTCTCATCTTCCTCCCATTGCTCATTTTCTTCAGTTTCTTCATTATCACTTTCGAAACGTTGAGATAGCAGAACTTCTAGTTCATCACCAAAGTCATCATTTTGTTCCTGCCGTTCAAACATCTCGTTGACTTCTAGACTGTCAATATTTTCTAAGACTTCATCTTGGTCGACATTCTTATCGGAACTTTTCTGTTCAAAATATTCAGTCTCGTGGTTCTGTGAGCGTTCTGCAGCAGGTTGATAACCAAATCCTGTTTGTTTATAAAACGATTCTTTCTGAAAATTCCAATCTAAAGCAATCTTCTCCACTGTGTCCTCAATCGATATCTTGTTTTCTGCTATGTGCTTTACGTTTTGTACATCTATCGCCTTGCTGGCCTCTTTAACAGAAAAGAAATAATAGTTGGCAAACTATTGAATTTGATGGACATGTTGCCAGAGGAATGTAGAAGGCGAAAATAAGTAACGAAAACAACAGCCAACAAGGAGCATATATAAGAAGTGTTTACAGCTATAAATTTAAAAATTATTCTTCCTCTTCACAGTTTATCAAAATCTATTTCATTTGAAGATATAGAGTTCCAAAACCAGAGTCATAGTTCAGTCAAATCATAATTTTCTCATCTTTAAAAGGAACAATTTCGTACTGTACTGATGAAATACAGCAGTAGCTTCCCATATATTGAGATTCTACCCCATATCAGTATGGGAGCAATTTCGCAGAACAGATTACTCATGCATTTAATGCCAAGAATATGAAAATTTTAAATTAAAACTCACAAGTGATTTTCACAAAAAAGATAGTATGGTACCTCTGATGGATAGCTCCCTGGCAACTGCATATTCTGCTGCTTTTTTCTTGATCAAATCAACATCAAGTTCCCTTCCCTTTTGGTAAGATGAAAAAATTAAATTAGCATCTTTTTTAATAGAAGATTGATTGAATTATGTGCAAATCTAAAGACAAGCTTATAAAACATCCCAAGTTCCAACCAAAGATTTCTGGCACCAAGTCAAAATAGATCAGCCAACCTCTGATTCATGTATACAGTGGCGGAGCCAGACATTCTTCACCGTGGGGTCAAAAATTAAGTAATAAATATTTTTTCCCAAACATCTTTTTCTATTAAACACTCATTTCATCACTCAAAAATAGAGATTTTCTTTTAAATTAATTTTTTTAAATTATTTGACATGAAACTCAACAAATAAATGAATGTTAATCTATTTTAAATAATAATTCCAACCATAAGAACAAAATCAATTTCAATAGACAAACGAAAAAGTTCCAATATTAAATTAGATCACAACAGTAAACAATCAATTCCATAAAATAGAAGTCAAACAATGAATTTAATGGAATTCAATAGCAATAGCAATTGATTCTATAGCAGTCTTCTATTCAAGATCTCTTGGGCAAATAAGGGTATATAAAATTCAAAACCACCAAGTTAGGGCAAACCATTGCTTATCTTGGAAGTGAGATCAAAGTAAGAACTTGAAATCGACACAAATGTCTTCAACAAAAATGCAATTACTAAAATTACATATTTACATTATTAATTTTATCATAATGGATAAATATATTCAAAACATACATCTAGATAGACAACTAATAGAAAACCGAATAATGCTGAAAATTACAGAGTAGGAAATTAATTTAATAAGCACAAAGCACAAACCCATTTTCTACCAAATAAATTGGCAAAAATACTCAATAATGCAAGAACTCAAGCATATACCTGCATAAAAATTGATATAAATAGAAGAACCGTACATTCATAACAAAAATTTAATCAATAGTTGGCTCCATAACTTTAATTTTTTTACAAATTCTAAAAGTCGTTGGATCGGCAAACCATATGGTCTTGAAGCGTCTGGCCTTGAGGTGGAGAAAAAATGTGGCACTGACACCGGTGCAGATGAGCTAAGTAGAAAAAGGATTATTTGGTAAAAATGACAAATCTAGATCTTGGATGAAAGAATGAGATTCGGGGCTTGAGAGAAGTTAGGAGACAATTGTAAAGAAAAAATTTGTGCAAACAGGGGAAAAATAATAAATAAATAAACAAATCTGTGGGGTCAGTTAACACCACATGAACCCACTTAAATCTGCCCATGCACATATATAAAGTATTGCCATTCGGTTAATTAACCGTTATTCTTAAAAAAAAAAGGAAAAGAAAAAATATTGATGCTTAGCATAGGTATCGAACTGATGCAAAAGTACTGGTATCTAATGATGCTCAGAATAGGTAGATTGAGTTGTGTTGCACCATTTTATAGAGTTAGGTATCACAAGTGAAAAGTGGAAAAACGTAGTTTGCCACATCAACAAAATAACTAGACTTAAATAATTCATTTACATGCCCAAATTGTCATTGACTTTAAATTTCTATGTCAAAATTGGGCTGCAACACATAAATTACTGCCTGAATGTCTCAGGTATATCCTGAGGCTAAGTCTCCTAACAGGATCCATAACCAACAGGATGAGTAGCTTAGTACTTGATCACCAAGCTACCAGCGGGCAATGTAAGGTTACACAAATTTAGAGAATCAGATTGGAATAAAAATAAATGGGACAAAGTCTATTCAGATTGTTTATTTAATATTCTTATACTCTGTATTTCTCGTTGATATCTTACTGTTACCTCCCATATCTGGGCAACTCCAACAGTTTGGAAAAAAATTATAATTCAAGAATATTGTCCAGCTAGCAAAGTTTGATATTCCTGAATCAATTACTGCTTCTACTAGAATTACACAGGTTACAGTTTTCACTGCATGATATCTCCTCTACCCAAAGCACAGCAGATAAGAATCTCTAAAATTATCTACAAGGAACTATGAAACTCACCAAGTCCATGTGGATGAATTTCTCCAGCCTTGTTTTCGCAAATAACCTATTCAATAAAAAATGGCACATAAGATACAGCCAAGTGATACCAGAAAAAGGGTGAAGGCCAACAATTCTATGAAACTGGAAAAAAGTTGAAAGAGCTTGGAACTTACATCTTATACGCAGCTTGGACACGAGCGTTCTGTATTTCTGTGAGTTCATTTATTCTCTCTGTTGCAGAGCCTTCATTCGCATCCACAGAACCGAAAAGAAACACATTCCTCTCTAGCATTCTCTTGACCAAAGTAGAAACAACTTTTATGTCTCTTGTCTTTGTGTCTACAACGAGATACTTAATCCTTTTCATGTCTCCTGCAGAAGGCAAATCGAGATATGACGTGAAAGGCAGAAGGCTGTGAGACAGGAAAATAAAAGTTACATATTTGACTGTTATCAAATTATTCACATTATAACCAACTCTGTCACCAGCCATTATAATCAGACCTACTTGGAAGTCATAAAATTATGAAAGGAAAACTTGTAATTCTATTACTTCTAAATTCATCTCTAGCAAATATTAAGTGTCTCCGAATATTAGAATTATGACATGAAATAAACAATTACTCGTAAACCATTCTTTTTGAATCCACTCCAACAATAAGAATCTCAGTTCTTTGGGTCAAATGACAAAAAGGACGTGTAAGGAGACACTTTTATGAATTGGTGTGGTATGATCAATTGACATAAAACTTTATATTGGCCAACCAATATGCTACCACCTGCAATTATGGATGCTAAGAGACTTGTTGTGAGTATTTCTACATGTGCCATTACTACTGCTACGGTCATTCCTCAGTGTTGAACTAACATTTTCAGCTTATACAATTTCATCAAGAGCTTTAGCTAGGAAGAATGGGAGAAAATGAAGATTTTGAGCATTGAATATCAAACTACATGAACATTTTTCCGATTATAGAATCAACAATGAGCAAAATCCATTCTATGAACTCAAAAAAACTACACGAAAGTAACTAATTTGATCGTAAATATATACAAATTGATGAGCAATTCTTCAATCAAGGGACAAGTATATTTGATCATGACAAGAACTTCTTAGTCCTAGTTCTTCCAATGGAGATCGTGTGCCATGTTACGTGGCAAAGTTTTCAAGGAAACGTCCCTAGGAGTTCTCTTTCAAATAGTTTTAAGAATCCTATTCAAGCACAAAGTATCCATGGCACCAATAATAATCTCTCTGGTTGGAATTTATAACAGGAAAACACAGTTATTCAGAAATGCCAACAAACCACACTTCTATTTTCTTCTATTTCTGTAACTATTAACCAAAACAAATCTCTTGAATAAACAATACCAAGCAATAAGATTGTCATCAATAAATTGTATCGGACATCAATGTCTACATAGACCAACATGTTAAGAAATATATGATTATTTTGTTTTGTTATTTATTAAGGGTAGAATAGTCTTTAAGTTTCCTTTATTTTAGATTATATATAGTCTCTTTGTATCTAGGTTTTTCATTAATTAATTACATTATGCAGAATCAATAAACCCTAACCTCTTTTCCTTCTAAGTTTTTCAAAAAAAAAAAATTTGCTAGAGACGAGCCGATTTCGAGAGGGTTTTTAATTCCGTTTCTGCAATCTGGTATTTCGTTTCAGTTTTCATTTAGTTTCTGCAATCTGATATTTCGTTTTAGTTTTTTTTTTATAATGGCTACTGAAAGAGACGATTCGCTTCAATCTGT
>CAIGRT010172483.1:0-20083 GCA_903798405.1 Fraxinus platypoda | reverse complement strand
TTAATTATTTGTCATAAAAAGTGGATTATTGAACTTTTAATTAAGCTTAAATACACGCTTGACTTTATTTATGTAAACTATTGTAAATTTGTAATAGATAACTTATTTCAATTTCTTAATTAAATATGTTTTGATCATTTTGGTTTCAATCATTGCACCAAAAGGGTCATAAGCAAATATTTACCACAACTTGTGTTATCATATTTCTACCCATGGAGCTTCACAAGTATTGTTGAATTTACAAATGAGAGTCAATAATTTCCTTCTCAAACTTTAGTAGTGATATGAGGTCAGAAATTGTTTAGAAACTATCTACAACTCATCATAAATTTACAATATTTCTCGGTCATTATGCCACCAATGGCAATATATTTTGTGAAATTAATGTAGAGTTTCATATTACAGTAATTGAGGTTCTTTGGCTATGGATTTTGTCTGATATTGAAGTTGGACAGCTTGTAATGGTGGGAAATATCTGGGTTTTGCTCACTATGTGATAAGGATCAAGAACAAAAACACAATCAAGAACGAAGAGATCTATACCAAGGGATTTGAGCTATGTCAGCAGTACTAAAAATTGCATCTACAAAAGCTACAGCAAATTCCAACACTAGTGCTTTTCTTTGTCATTTTTACGAACGTCTACGTCTCTAAATCGAAGAGGGAAAAGCGAATTCTTAGTATAATCATAACCCAAATTTTGAAAACAAGCATAAGTTACATCAATCCAGTCAAAAAATAATAATAATAAATAAACAAAACTCAGGCGCAACTCCTCAATTCAGTCCATGAATCTTGAAACAACAAGTGAACTTGCCCTAATTGAGGAGATTAAGCCTTGCACCTTGCAATTTTGATGTGAAGATGTCAAAATTGAAGAGCAAGTATGATGAATGTAAGCCCTTGGGATTCATCTTGGAGTTTAGGATGAATTTCGTGTGTGGGGGAAAATTTTCAATGATGGGTTGTGTGAATACTAGGTTGGTTTGTCCAATAATTAATATTGTGGTATATTAATTTTGGAAGAAGTGTTGCTTAGACTGACGTCTTTTTGATATAGGGGTGTTAAATGAGATGAGTCGACTTACTCAACAAAGTGATGTTCATCTCATCTACCGAGCGTGTCCCTTGGTGGGGCTCACAAGTTGCTCTAGGGTCACCATATATGTATATTTCTCTCCATTTGGCAAGTTCGGAGCTGCTCGCATTGCCAAATCTTTCTCAGTTTGGACATGCTTCATTTTATTTTATCTCATATTTTTTTTGCATTTTCTATACTTTAGTCGTTCGTCATTTATTCATTTTGCATGCACATGTTGTTAGCAACGGAATATATTGATGCACCAATTTTACCGACAAAATTTCCTTCTCGAACTTTAATTGTTATGCAAGGTAAAAAGGAAAAGAGAAGAACAGAAAAGAAAAAAGTTTTAAAAACTATCTAAGAATTTACAAGTCATCATTTTGTTCCTACTCAATGCTATCATAATATACATTTCTCATTTTACGCCTTCCTCCTTTTTTTTCGTAGCTCAAAAGTTTTCGCAAGAAATTCCTCATTATATGAGTAAATATAAATAGTACAAACAATTTCATGTAATACCAACCATTTAATCATGAATTTAGGCCTTTTGTTTTAACTTTTGAAATTTTGGAAAGATTAATGATACTTCTTTGAACTTCACTACTTCTTACTGTTCTCAGAAGGACAACAATGCTATGGAAATGTTAAGTGAAGAACTTACATGTCACATATGATAGATTAGGGGTTCATTTGCTAGTAAGGTAATATCAATATTTAATTAAGAGAATCCTTCCTCTTACCAATGAATTTCACAAATAATCATAGTCTTCAAATTAAGCGAATCCGATAGTTTAGATCTATTAAAATATTTTAAAATCACCGTACCCAAATCTGAAGACACCATCAATGAATTTATTAACATATTTAGACCATTGGATTAGTTTACGTTCTGGTTTAAGATTGTTTGTCAAATTCATTGGTAGGATGAACGGTCCTCTTTAAATAACATAAATGTGGCCATATGAGATGACTTAAGCTTTTTGATTAAGTAGTTCAACATAAAATCGGAGCAAGCAAAGGTCCTTGGTTTGAGTCTGTCACCATCCATTTAAGTTAAATTGTCCATGTGCTACGCTAAATTTGATGAGACAACAATAAATCCCACCTATACTAAATGAATGTGCTGAAAATAATATTTAAATAATAAAAAAGTGGTGGCCCTTAGTTGTCCAAGGATGAGTTTGACATGGAAATCAAAACCTCACAAGATATTGAAGAGTCCTACGTTACACTTCATAGCTTTTAATCTCGATGTGTTGGTCCTAGCCTTGAACATTGGCATGGTATTGTTGAAAATGGACACCCCACGACTTCGTTAACGTATGTGACCATTGTTGAGATACTACATAAGGTATTGGTATTACAAATTAAACTAAAAAATGATGGTCTAGTCTAGCAAAACTCACAAGTGCATTTTTTTTAACATATAAGTGAATTTTTAACTTATATGTAAATTTTTTTACTTATTTTTAGGCAAAAGTAGTATGTTTTGCATATAAATAAATTTGTCTTATAAGTAGATCAATTTCACTAGATAATAAAAGTATAGATATCGTCAATCAAGAATATAATTAGTGGTTTTAAAAATTGAAATTTTTTTAACATTAGTTTATATTGGAATCGGGGGAACACTCGATGATAAACGTACATATCTGGGCTTACAAACATGTTGCAGACCGATTAACACCCTAATATTCCTAATATTTTGTGCTAGGAGAAATTCTCTCTATTAGTTGAATATTCAAAGGACGACAATTAGATTAAAAAAATTCGAGAGGCGACCGAGCAGTTTCAGGGTGGAATTTTGCTATCCTGAATTGGCCATGCTTGGCTTGGCCACCTTATATCGAGACAATAAAACGATCGCTCATTCCATTGCCATTCGTAAATATTCAATGTCTTTTCTATGTGAATACATGAATAATTCATCAACTTAGAGGTCTACATATGGAAAGTAACATTCTTTAAAGTTTATTTCATTTCAAAAGCTTCTATAAGGAAAGTTAAAAAAATAAAAAATAAAAAACAAAATATATGGAAAGTAATATTCTTTGACGGTTGATGCTGTCACGTTTCCTATAACTCAAGGAATTGAAATTCCAAATCCTACGCGGAGTAGAACGCGCTCTGGACCGTCTAGACCACAACGGTAAATTAATCCTAGCCGTCTATCCCCCCTCTCATAATCTATAAAGAATAGGATTCCAGAGCCTTTATTCCTTCCATAGCCTGCATCGGGTGATGATTATATGGTTGTCTCGTTGTTTCTCCTTTGTTGGCTTTCGATAATTTTAATTGACAATCTTGCTGGAGTTGTTTTCCCTTCTAGATTCTCGTATTTTTTTATCCCAAAACTTTGGATTCTTTGTTTATCATGATTTTGTGATTTCCTGGTCTGATGATAGATATATTAACAATTGTTCCAATAATTTTTAGAAGGATTGGGTTTTTGTTGCGATTGCCTGGTCCAGGGACTAGTATTCCGGTAATTTCTTGATTTTGATGGGTGGATCTTGGGTTTTCTTTTATGATTCTTTGGTGGTTTTGGCCCGTTTTCTTCATTTTACAGGTATTTCTTCCTTTCTTGCTTCGGCGGTATTTTTCTTTTGGTATTATGGTGAGTTTAAATCTTTTGGTAATTTGAACTGATTTCAATTACCTGATTGAGAGCGGAAAATTTTAATGATTTGATGGAGTTCTTCCCGCGTAGATTCTTTTTATTTTTATCGAAAATCTTGGAATTTTTTTTTATTCCTGAATTCTAACGCGATGATATATCGTGATTTCCTGCTTTTGGTGATAGATATATTGACAATTATTCCAAGAATCTTTGGAGGGATCCTAATTCAGGAACTGGTCTTCTGGTATTTTCTTGATAGTGTGTATCTTAATCTTGGATCTTTTTCATGATTCTTAGGTGGTTTTAGCCTGTTTTCCTTCGTATTGTGGGTCCTTTGTTGGTATCTGGGTGTCTGTTCAGTCATTTGGTAAGTTGAACTGATTTCAACTACTGGATTGAGAGCGTGAAATTATGTGCTCTGACGGAGTTTCCCCCAGATTCTCCTATCTTTGCAAAAAACTTAGTTTCTTGCGTATATTCAAAATCCTAAGCTGAAAATATCATCATTACTTGATAAGATGATAGAGACATACTGACAATCATGCCAAGAATCTTCTGAAGGATTGGGCTTTCGGTATTCTGCTTTTCTTTCTTGCTTTGCGGATGTTGCTCTTCGTGTTTTGGTGTCTCTGTTCAATCTATTGGTAATTTGAACTGATTTCGTGCAATGGTTGGGAGTGGGAAATTTTAATGGTTTATGGAGTTTATCCCCCTGTAGATTTTCTTATCTTTGCACGAACTTTGGATTTCTCATTTATTTCAGAGTCCTTATGAGAATATATTGTGATTTCATGTCGAAAATTATTCCAAGAATCTTCTGAAGGTATTGGTTTTTGGTGCCATTGCCTATGAAAATGAGATAATCACTTTTTCTGAAACGGTTATTCGCATGTTTCCAAGATAATATAATATACTAATTCCTTACAGAGTTTTTTGCTGGATATAGGTTCTGAAATATAAAAATCATGGACGGTTTGATCAAACAGACACTTGTGGTTAACTGGTTATGGTTCCGTCAGTTTCCATTATGCAGTATCTTGTTCCTGAAGGTATTTTCCAAGACTATAGGTTTACAATCAGAATAAGTGTTGCACCTCGGTTAGACCTTTTTTCTTGAATGCTTATACTATGTAAGGTTGGTTTTTGTGGTACAAGGCAGTTCTGAAGTGAAATATATGTGCTGTGGTTTATAAGTTGTTAAGTTGTCTTTCAAATGCAGTATTCTGAAGGAATCCATTTATGAAGGGACAGAGAATTTTCTCCTCTTGTGAAAAGTAATAGAAAGCCTTATTCTTTTCCCCATTTTTGTTTCTAAACGAAATGAAATGTAGGCTTCTTTTGGTCTTTTCATTTAAAAAGCCTTTGCTTCTTTGATGATGTTTCTTCACTCGCAAACAGATTTGACAGGAAGAGAATACTGCTGTGATGGGGAAACAGAATCGATAGGTTCACTTTTTGTTTTATTTTTGGTTACTAATGTTGGCCTATTATAATGAGTCTCTCTACCTTTCTAGACAAGGATTTTGCAATGCCTATCTGGTCATATTTTGGTCAACTTTCCCTCCTTGATTCTGTTTTGTTCTTTATCTCATTTTTTTTAGGTAATTTAAGAGAGCAGAGGTTATTAGAAGTTTCCACCTTCAGGAAGTTTCATAGTTGTTTGCTCTGGTTTGGTTCAGGCCACAATTCTTATATCTCAGTACTTCTTGGCATCTGCTTTTTTACGAGTTGCTTTGTTTCTCAGGAACCTGCAGTCTAAGTGGTTTTCAGGGTCATGGTGAAGCAATATCTTTGCACTGTTTTCGGGTTTGTTTGAAATTATGTTTTTTACAGTTGCTCAGAATGTGATCTTCACTCTTATATTGGGACGGAATCCAGTTTTCTTTGGTGCTGCATCATCTTTCGATAGAAATCCTTGTGGTCAAAGATAATGTATATTAAGGGAATTAAGGATGTAAAGTTTTCATTTGTTTTCCTTGTTCATTTCTGGTTCAACAGTCTCAGTTTGTGTTTCGGGGAGTTTAACTGGAGATTAATCTTTTTATGGGATGGCATGAAGGGAAACCCATTCGTTGTTTCACTGCTGCGGTTACATTTGCATTGGTCATTGAAACCTTTCGCAGTCTCTACTCACAAACGAAATGTAGACATTTAGAGGTCTTTGTATAATGCCTCAGATTCTTGCAGACAGATTGACAGGAAGAGCACAGTGCTTGACAGGGAAACTAATAAGGTCTTAAATTTTTGTGTGTTTTGGTTTACGAATTTTTTGGTCTTGCTGAACGAGTTTGTTCTCTCTGCCTTTCTAAACAAGTCACGATGCTGTCCATCTGTGTTTCCTTCACTTTCCTGTAAGTTCTGCACTATGATTAACCTTTCCCCCTCCTTGATTCTGGATTTTTTATTTCTTTTATTTCTTGCCATCCCATATTACGGATCAAGATGGAATTCAAAAGCACTTTGGTTTGAGAATCACATAGAAATTTAATCAATAAATTTATTATAGGTAACCGATTCTTTCCAATCTACCATTATCTTGAATTTTTAATGTAGGTTTAGTTGTTCGACCACTTTTGGCTTAGGGATCAATCATCAGACTTCAGTTCGACAAACCTTTACTATCTCTGGTTATTGTAGACTGTTATTATTATTATTATTATTATTATTATTATTATTATTATTATTGCTTTGGTTAGTAGCTGGTTGTTTTTTGGGAGTGCTGGCAGATCACAAGATATTGTTGTTTGCTAAGGCTTGCTCAGAATTATATCTTTCCTCTGGTAATTTGGGTTAATATTTTAGACACCGTTGAAAGAGCCTTAGGTTTTTTTTTGGTGTTCTTTGTGCAGACAAAGGTTTTGCATGGGATTCTTGGAGTGGGGCTGAATACAGCTTTTTCTGATTGCTATTCAGTTACTAATACTATATTCTATAGCCTGGCGACTCTACATCTCTCTCTAACTCTTGCACTCAAATTCATTTCACTTCTGCATTGTCTTTGTATGATTGCATTAATAATTGTTGGTAAGGTGCTTATTCTAGTGATATTTGCAGGTCGAACCTCTGTATAAGGTTCAACTAATTCCACAGTGACAACACATCCTCTATGGTTGATTCCTGGTTTAAAAACATGATACTTTGAGGTTATATAGATGCTCATCTTCATCTGGCTAGATTTGAAAAGGCTGTTGCAAATATCTATGATAAATCAGCTGGTATTTGTTGTTGACAGAAATAACCATTGCAGAATCTCTCTTTCTAAATACAGCAGCATCTTACTTGATTCAAGTAGGATTTTAACTGGAATAAGCTTTTTCTTTCATTCCTGTAGCCGCTCAAAAATTCCTTGAAGTGCAAAAGTTTTCATTTTTTTCGGATGTTCTGATCTTCTATGGTATTTTCTTTTGGAGTTCCATAGTTAGAATCCTAATTGAACTTCGTCGTGACCATTTTTCCATCGGAGAAAATGTTGGGAAACACTCTTTTCAAGATTTGTAAGAAGTCAAGTTACCATTGTTATTCTAGTGTTGAAGATTTTAAACGACTCTCTTGTAACTCGATATTAAAACTTTTGATGGCGTCTTCACGTGTTTACACGTCATGTTGCTTTGCTTGCAAGTCTGAGCATTATGAGTTGAAGCCGGTTAGTTCTGTATGAGGTTCAACTGAAATTCCATTGCGGCAACACTTCCATTTTGGGTTGATTACTGGTTTAAAAACATTTTTGAGGTGATATTGATGTTCATATTCACATAGATAGATTTGAAGGCTATTGCAGATATTTGTTGTTGACATCAGTAACCATTCCATTTCAGAATCACTTTCTAAATACTGCAGCAACTTGATTCAGGTACCTTTTACAATTTGATTTTTTTAATTAGAATGCTACGCATTTACTTGCATTCCGGCAACCCTGCAAAAACTCAAGTGCAAAATTTTTCAGTTTTTCTGGATGTTCGGATTGTTTGGTCTATGATATTCGGAGAAATTTCCCTAATTAGAATCTTAAGCAGAATTTCTTCATGACTGTTTTTCCATTGGAGAGGTTATGTTGGGAAACACACTTCTCGAGACTTGTAAAAAGTCGAATTACATTTTACATTGTTACTTCCGCTGTTCATGATTCTGAGTATTGCTCTCATCAAGATGCTTATGGTTTTAAAGCAAAGCTGAATTCTTTTCCAGCCTGCTGATAATTGATAAAAACTTTCTGTTACTTCGCCATCTGATATATTATGGAGATGAACTTAGGTTCAATACGAACTGTTGTTGGTAGCCTCTCATTGACGTTCGTGGGAGCTGGACTGTATTAATTCACAAGTCGTGACTGCGTTAGATGCACAGTAAATGTAGGAGACTTGAATCTTGTTGGGACTTTGGGTGTATATTGTTGCATTGTTGCCGATCAAATTCAATTTTCCTTATACCTTTGTGGTCCATCCTAGGTATAATATTCGTCAATGTGTCTGTCTTTGCTTGTGGTGTAATTGAGTCATCACTCAAGTCAACAGAAGGGGACAAACACCAGCATGCTTAGCTTTGTTTAATGGAGAGGAAAGATGCCGCGTTTAACTTTGTAACTATTTACTTTCAGAAATGTATGATTACATTCACAATCAGTCTGTCACCAATCAAAGACACGAGACATGCAAGTTCTAAGAAACTTTGACAACTGCTCAAACCAATTGATATAGGGACTAAAAGTGGCAGTCAAATCAACTGTTGTTTCATATCTTCTCTATGAAAACATTGTGGGAGACTTTTCTTATCCACTCATAGCAATATTTCTGTACAAGAATATATTTGGACATACAGTAGCAGTAGCAGGAAATTTTNATTACATAGTTCATCGTTCTCCTAGTACAGAATTAATCTATCCTCGCATGGTAGAAAGAAGAAAATCAGAAAAATAAATAAAGAACAACATCACCAATTCAATTCTTGAATTTAATCTTCGTTTCATGGTGTTGCTTTTTTTTTTTTTTTTTGCCTTATGAATACTGCTTCACCAAGGTGTTTATATTTTCAGGTAATGTTGGAATCTTTTGCAGCCTACTTATCACTGATCAACTTTCTGTTAAACTATGAATTATTCATGCCACTCAGTGTGGCAGCTGGAGTCCAGCTCCAAGCTGTTTTAATTCATATCTGGTGGCTGCATCAGATGATACTAACTGTAGGAGACTTGAATCTTATTGGTGCTTCTGGTATTTATTATTGCATTAACCCCTACTGACCTCATTAACCTGATCTTATGCAAAGTTTTAATTACTGTGCATTAGAAAAAGGGACAAAAGAGGCAAATCGACCCTGGACATCAGCATCAAGTCCTAAACGTTCTTTACCGAAGATAAAAGAGTCATTTGACCCTGGGACTATGTAAGCAGTTTGCTACATGATAAGCAATTGTGACGAGACATGCTCTCTATTGCTCTGACGTACGAGCTTCATGGATCTCTGAGAACTGTCCAAACCAACCAAAAGAAACTAAAGTTCCTTTGTAAGGCACACTATCCGAAGCGCATTCAAACCAATAATTATATGATAGTCATAATGACCGAAAAAGCATATTATAAATACGAGGTGGCTGAAGGCGTTCGGTATGCAGTTTTGATTGCATTAAGCTGTTACTCCATTAAATTATTTCTCCTAAAGCTTGAAAGCAATGTGGATTAGCACAGAAAGCCTGGCAGGAAGCATTTTATTTGAAGAATTGAACGAATTAGTTCATACCCTGGCTAACTTAAGCATTGAACTCAACACTAAAGTGCCTCATATCTCACTCCAACAGCTGAAGTATCTAGGTCTGAGTATTTTTGGGCATTTTTCTGCTCCTTTCTTGTGAACTTTGATATTCGTTGGTAGAAGCATGAAGTATCAGGTAGACATGATATCTTGCAATGAGATAAATGTTTAGATATCTATTGCATGAATTGAAGATTGCACTTCCAATAATAGTACTTTAGTAGTTCCTTGTCCTTTTGCATTCTGATAAATGATGCCGTGGTAAGGATGACGCAGTGGAAGACGAGCAACTTATTTATGATGTTAAATTAAGCCATTGGTTGCTGCTGCTATGTATGAAAATAAGATGAGCTGGATCAAGAGGCAGTCAGTAGCATCCAGGTGGCAGTCAGTAGCGTCCAGGTGGTGTTGGTATTGTTCCGGTTAACGTTTTATTCTACGGAGCATTGTTCTTTGTGGTAAGTTGTTATCGATCTTCCTTTTCTTTAGGGTCCATATCTAAGCCCGCTTCTTCTGTTTTTCGTTTTCCAGAATGTATTATGTTACCCTTTACTATTTTATGTTCATTATAGATGATTCCATGTAGTTATGATTATTTAATAGAGTCCCTCCTCTCTCTCTCTCTCATAACTTCCTATTATTAGGGTTTAATTGTTTTCAATTTGCAATTTAGGTTCTTAACTAATTGGTAAATATAATTGTGTTTCTTGAGGACCATTATAAGATTGTATTGTAGTTGAGGGAGCACTGTGCTGGTCTCAGGAGATTGGATTCTTGTATATGACGGTAATAAAAGCGTGTATCTCAACTTTGTTAATGAAGGTTTATTTGTTCAAGCACCTTTGGCTTCGGTACCAACTATCAACCATCAGACTTTAGTTTGAAAAGCCTCGACTATCTCTGGATATTGTAGCCTGTTATTATTATAATTCAGGATTTTTTCGGTTATTGCTTTGGTAAGTAGTTGGATGTGCTTCAGGAGTGCTGGCAAATCACAAGATTCTGTTGTTTTCTAAGGCTTGTTCAGAGTTATATCTTTCCTCTGACGATTTTGGTTAATATTTTAGACATCGTTGAAAGAGTATTAGGTTTTGGTGTTCCATGTGCAGAAAGAGATTCTTCAAGGAAGAGGATAAAATGATAGACTGATTGTTACATCACCAAAGGTTTTGCGTGGGATTCTTGCAGTGGGATTTTCTATAGCCTGGTGGACTCTACATCTCTCCCTAACTCTCTCACACATTCATTCCACTTTTGCATTCTCTGTATGATTGCATTCACAATTGTTGGTAAGGTGCTTCAGTCTCGTGATATTTGCAGTTGACCCCAGCTGATTTTGTACAAGGTTCAACTGAATTTCCACTTTGACAACACTTCCAATTTGGTTGATTCCTGGTTAGAAACATAATACTTTGAGGTTGTATTGATTCTCATCTCATTTGACTAGATTTGAAGAGGTTATTGCAAATATCTATGATAAAAATCAACTCGTATTTGTTGTTGACAACGGTAACCATTCCATTGCAGAATCTCTCTTTCCTTATACAACAACTTATTTGATTTATTTGCCAACGAGGTTACTTTTACAATTAGGGTTTTAACTGGAAAGTTAGGCTTTTCCTTTCATTTCTGCAGCCGCTAAAAAATTCCTAAGTGTGAAAGTTTTCAATTTTTTCTGGATATACATATCATTTGTAATATTTTATTTTGGAGCAATTCCCTTGTTAGAATCTTAATTGAATTTTGTCATGATTATTTTTCCATCGGAGGCAATATTGGGAAACACTCTTTTCAAAATTTCTAAGAAGTTAAGTTACCATTCTCAACGACTCGATATTAATAATTTTGATGGTGTCTTCACATGCTTGCTTTGCTTGCAAGTCCAAGCATTACTAGTTAAACTGAAATATCATTGTGGCAACACTACCGTTTTGGTTGATTCCTAATTTAAAAACTTTTTATTTTGAGGTGATGTTGATGTACATCTTCAAATGGCTAGATTTGAAAAGGCTATTGCAGATATTTTAGATTAATCATCTGGTATTTGTTGTTGACAGCGATAATCATTCTGTTGCAGAATCTCTTTCTAAATACAAGAAGCAACATTTCAAGGTCCATTAGCCAAAGAGAGGCACATTTCACAATTTGAGGGTTTTAATTAGAATGCTACGCTCCATTAGCCCCTCAAAATTCCAAGTGCGAAAGTTTCTATTTTTCTGGATGTTCAGTTTATATGCTCTATGATACTCCTCACGTCCCATAAAGATAGTCTTATTTTTTTTCACACAGATTAAGAAAATTTAGTTAATATAGTTGAAATAATAAATTTTACTATCATTTTTCCTAATATACCCCTACATTAATGTAATCAATATTCAAGGTAATTAAACTATTCTTGGTTAGTCATTATTTAATGCAACAATCAAAGAAATTAATATTCCAAAGCCATTCAATACAAATACAAATAAATAAATGTCATGGAAGATAGAAATGTTTTTTTTATTTTTAATTTATTGTTCCAACTGCAAGTAAATAATATAACGATTTATATTTGTTAATAAAGTACATTAAATAAGGGCATATTAGAAAACTAATATATTAACTACACTTTGAAATAAGAAAATATATCTTTATGGGACGGAGGGAGGATTTGCTTTTGGAGCAATTCTCCTTAATCAGAATCTTAACTAGAATTTCTTCATAACTATTTTTCCATTGGAGGCAATGTTGAGAAGCACAATTTTCGAGATTTGTCAAAAATCAATTAATAACTTTGGTGGTTTGTTCTGCTTACATGTTAGGTTGCTTTGCTTGCCTTACAATTCCGAGTATTGCTTTCACCAAGGTGCTTATGTTTTAAGGTACAGTTGGATTCTTTTTCAGCCTGCTGAGAACTGATAAACTTTCTAACTTGCCAGCTGATATATTACGGAGATGAACTCAGGTTAGATATAAACTGTTGGTAGCCACTCAGTGATGTTCATGGATTCTGGACTGTATTATTTCACAACTTGGGGACTGCATCAGATGCACACTAGCTCTCAGTTTTGGTATATATTGTTGCATTGATGCCAGTGAATTCAATTTTCCTTCTACCTTTTTGGTCTACTCGTGTCTGGCTTTGCTTGTGGGGTACATGAGTAATCACTCAGTAAAAAGAAGGGGACAGAGTCATGGTCCTCCTAAGCTTTGTTTACTGGAGAGGAATGATGCCACGTTTAACGTTGTAACTGTTTGCTGTCAGAAATATATGATACATGCACAATTAGTCTGTCACCCAAGTACTGGAGAAGAAAGTAGATTCTCAGTGACTGCATCAGCCGCACACTTAATGTAGGAGGTTTGAATCTTGTTGTGGCTTTTGGTGTATATTGTTGCATTGATGCCAATGAATTCAATTTTCCTTCCACCTTTTTTGGTCTACCCTTGGTGTAATATTGGTCAATGTGTCTGGCTTTGCTTGTTGGGTACATGAGTCATTACTTAGTCAAAAGAAGGGGATAAAGTCATGGTCGTTTATATTTTTGGACACCAACAAGATGCTGCGTTTACCTTTTAACTATTTACTGTCAAAAAATAGGTGATTACATACATAATTACCTCATAATTCTATCATCCTGACACACAATCCTTGTTGGCGTTCAACTTGACTTTTTGGTCTACGGGACGTTGTTCTCGTGGTAACCGTCTTCTTTTTTCTATATTTCTTCCAATCTTCTGAAGTTCATAGGTTTTTGCTCTGGTTTGGGGCAGACCACAGTTCCTGATATCTTGGTAGTACTTGACATCAGCATTTTTAAAGAGTTGCTCTATTCCTTGGGAACCTGTTGTCCAAGTGGTCTTCAGGGTGGTGATGAAGCAATATCTTTACATTGTTTTCTGGGTTCGTTTGAAATTTTTTTTTCCAGTTGCATGGAATGTGATCTTCAGTCTTATATGAATCCGTTTTCTTTAGTGCTGCTTCATCTGCTGTATCTTTAGGAACACCAGTTTCTAATGTATACGTCTTTTCTCCACTTTCCGATGTAAGCTAGAAATAGAAGAAATTAGGTCAACTGTCAGTTCACATAAAAAATGTCAACGGTTGCCAAGGCAACCCAAAGATTTATTTTAGGGTGCGGTAACATGTGATTGTTGAGTTGGGAGGCAGCAGGATCAAAGTTGACTGCATGTTTTTTGTATCTCTATGCTGACTCTCTTATTTGTAATTACTCTTATTGACTATTTGTCCCTCTGTTAGAGGTGTTCCAGAAATGTCTCATTTCCGATCAACATCTTCTGGAGCTCTTCTTGAACGAATATATTCCATTTCAGTTGGAAAATGCAGTCAGATGTTTGGGGCAGTATCCTGACCCAATCAATCCAAAATTCCTTTATTTATCATTTGTTTCCCTCATTTCTCATTTCTTCAAGATATAGAATCGAGTTCAGTTGGTATAAACAATATGCTTCTGAAGGTAATGGAGATTGCTTTATCCTGGTGATATTTGTGAGTTGAAATTCCATCCTGGGCTGGTTATGTGGGTTACAGAGGATGTTCCTGTGGCTAGATTTGAAGAACCTACTGCAGACATCTGTATGATTAATCAGCTTGGATTGTTGCTTCATTTGCTGTTGACAGCAGAAACCATTTATTTCTAAAGACAGCAAAAACTTATTTGATTTATTTGCCAATGATCTCCTTGACACAATTAAGGGTGTAATTAGTGCATTTTGTGTAGTTTTTTTTTATTTGGCTGGCTCTCATTTCAGCAGTTGATTTCTGTATTGAGTACAAGTTTCAGTGTTTTGGATGTTCAGATCCTCTGCTCTGTAGTATTTGCTTTTGGAGCAACCCAACCCCCAGTCGAATTCCTAATGAGAAGTTTTGTCATGACAAATTACATTGGACACATTGGAAGGCTCGCAAAGCATTTATTTTGTGGACAACAAATGGATACAAGTGAAATCTTTACCTAATATCAGGTAGTGACCTCATTTCCCTACCAATCTTCTCCAACCTAGTTATGACTATCAAGTGGCTTAAACTAAACCAATGGGGTTTTGTTTCTCTATCTAGATTATGAAACACAACTGCTCTTATTGCTTGTTAGATTTCAAAAAAGTCCACAAAGGTGGAGAACTCAGCTAAAAAATGGCTGTGTTAGTTTAGGGATATATGTTTCTTCTAACAAGGTCTAAAAGGTTTGTGTGGCGAACCCACCCAATTCACAGAAATAGAAGGATGGCAGGCATTAACTCCTCCCCATTCCTTAACACGAAGACCAGGGTAGGACCTAAAAAAGGGGGAAAACCGGTGATAAAATTGAGTGAAATTGGTTACCCAGTAATTAATTCCCGTGACTGCATTCTCAACATAGAAGAAAATAATTCTTGGCTTGCTGATGAAGAAATTGGCATTAACAAGACAACTTGCTGTCCCCAAAAAAAAAAAAAAGCAAAAGCAACCAAGATGCAGGACAGAGAACTATGTATTTGATGTTATAAGATAATAACTGACTTTTGTTTCCACTTTATATCTTCTTAGAGACAACATACTTTTCTAATCCACGCATAAGAATATATCTGCACAAGAATTATTTGGACATACAGTAGCAGTAGCAGGAAATTTTGTCCACAAAATCCAGTGCAACTGCCCCCACTTGGCCTCAATAGCAGCTCTGCCCCAGGTTGGGAAACAGGCTCTGGAGATGTGTAAGAAGTCAAGTGATATCCGTTACTTCCAGTTCCCCACCTGAAGATTCTGCATAACTTTCCAGTAACTCCAATATTAATCAGTTTGGTGGCTGTCTAAACATGCTATGTGTATGTATAATATTGCTTGCGGAAAAGCTTTACAATTAATAGTACTGCTTTCGCCAAGGTGTTTATGTTTTAAGGTAATGTGGACTCTTTTGCAGCCTACTGTTAACTGATAAGCTTTCTGTTAGCTATGAATTATTCATGCCACTCAGTGAGATATTGTGGCAGCTGGAGTCCAGCTCTACTGCAGGAGGCTTAAATCTTATTGGTGCTTCTGGTATTTTTTATTGCATTAACCCTACTTGAATCATATTTTCTTTTTCTACCTTGTCTACCTCGGTTTAGTGTAAGTGAATGCCTCTCTTGTTTGCTTTGCTTCTGTTGTATGAGTACACATAGCATGCTTAGTTATATTAATTGCAGATGTATACTACCAGCCCGGCTTATAATATAACCAACACCATCCAATCATGGGATCAGGGACACAAGTAGTACATGACTGAACTCATCAACCTTATCTTAAGCAAAGGTTTAATTACTCACCATTAGAAAAAGGGACAAAGTCATGGCATCAGTATCAAGTCCTAAGCTTTCTTTACCGAAGAAGAAAGAGGCATTTGACCCTGGGACCACGTAAGCAGTTTTCTACATAATAAGCAATTGTGACAAAGACATGCTCACTATTTATCTGACACTAGCTCCAAGGATTTTTGAGAACTGTCCAAACCAACCAAAAGAAACTATCCGAAGGACATTCAAATCGATAATTGTAAAATTGACGACGACCGTAAATACAAGGTGACTAAAGGCATTTGGTACACAGTTTAATTTGAACTGTTTCTGTAAAATTTAGTTCATAACCTCTCTAACTTAAGCATTGAACTCGACGCTAAAGTGCCTCATGCCTCACTCCAACAGCTGCATTTTTCTGCTCCTTTCTCATGAAATTTGATATTCGTTGGTAGAAGTATGAAGTATCAGTACGAGGGGATATCTTGCAGTGAGATTAAAGTTTAGATATCTATTGCATGAATTGAAGATTGCACTTCCAATAATATTACTTTAGTAGTTCCTTGTCATTTTGCATTTTGATCAAAATGATGCTGAAGTTTTATTTATAGTAAGGATGAAGCGGTGGAAGATAAGCAATTTATTTATGACATTTTAAAGCCATTGATTACTGATATGTATGATATCATGATGGACTGAATCAAGAGGTGGTCAATAGCGTCCAGGTGGTGTTGGTATGGTCACAGTTAACGGGTTCATTCTAGAGAGCGTTGTTCTTTGAGGTAAGTGGTTATCAATCTTCCTTTTCTTTAGGGTCCATATCTAAGCCCTCTTCTTCTGTTTTTAGTTTTCGAGAATGTATTATTTTTTCCCCTTTACTATTTGTGTTCATTGGAAATGGTTCCATCTAGTTATGTTTATTTAATAGAGTCCCTCTTCTCTCTCATAGCTTCCTATAACTGTGGTTTAATTGTTTTCAATTTTGCAATTTAGCTTCTTATCTTGTTGTTAAATATGTCTAATTGTGTTTCACGAGAAGCCTTAGAAGATTGGATTGTAGTTGAGGGAGGACTGTGCTGGTCTGATGAGACCTCATACATGACAGTAATAAAAATGTCTCTTGGCTGGAGGTTGATGAAACTCTTATTCTTGGGTGTTGTTAAGGAGGTTGATTCAATTGAGATTCAAATGTGGTCTTCTATGGAAAATAAGTTGTCCCAGCTCTTTGATGTTATATTTAGTTCCTCTACCATCGTGATATGCTTTAGTTAACACAGTTTCCGAAGAAATTGATTTTATAAGGTACTTTATAGAAATACCTAAGGTGTTTTGAAGTGGATTTCTTATCTTTATCATCAGGTCGAAAGTGTGGAATATGTACATACTTTCATGATAATGTTAGGTGCAATATTATGAATATAAATAGCTATCTGTATCTTGATGGTACATGTAGGAAAGTGAATCTTGGAAGTGTTCTACTTGGTGATTTACAAAATTGTTATGTAATGTGAGTGAAGTAGCTGCAGCTATGTTACGTAGTTTTTGAAATGTCTTTGTTTGGTACTTAAATATATGATCTTAATTAGTCTTCCTCAATATCATAAATAATTCTATTTCCCTCTTGCATGTTTGGTTTATAGTCAAAATGTCTGCCTAGATCCCAATGAAATATAAGGAATTGGTATAAATATTTCTCCTCCACAATTCTATCACTTTTAGAATCTCTCTTTTCTTAATAATTTGAATATTTACTTAGCATATTTTTGGTAAGTGTTTGTGAACAAATGAAAATGAGTGGTAGATAGTACTTATAGGTCTCACGAAGTATGAACCATTATACCCATTTAGTATGTTTGTAGAACTCCACTTAGAGTTCCCACGCAGGTGATGTTAGGGTAGATTGCCAACTAGTTTTTACTAGTCTCGTCAACAAAGAAAGAAAACGGAGAAAAAGGAAATATTTGAGAGATTTTATGGATAGTGGCTATGATTCAATGGTGTGGTGTTAGGATGCACGTTGCATTGTTGTTTAAAGTTGCTTCATTCTGTGTCGGTTTTGGTCTAGGTAGTAGACTCTTGTAACTCCGCCTGTGTTGCATGTCCGCTTGACACAGCCGGTCCCCAGCCCGGGAAAGGAGGAGGGTTGAGTCAATACATGGTGCAGTTGTCATTGGAATGAAGATCTCGTGGGAAGTATTTTTAATGATCTCAGGTCTCAATGTAGTTATTTTCGAGTGTGATTTTTCTTGCCAATAATTAGTTTGCTCATACTTTTCTTGTTGCACACATATTTTCTCATGGATTGGTTGTGGTAATGTCGTTTGGATCCATGGAAAGACTCATCATTTACTCGAAAGTTGTATGATAACTTGGATTCATACATTTTGTAGTTTATGAATTTTTGCATATTTTACATTTGAGTGTTTATATTTAAACAATCATTATTTGAGAAATATATGTAGATCAAGAGTTTTGAACGTGATCTCTATGTCGTGAAAGGGTTCCAATTTTACTAAAGAAAGCTGAAGTTTCAACGAGTTGTAAACTTGTAAATTTTTTTTTTTTTAATGATAAATTCTATTATTAAACAAGTAGAAAATAGATACTTTTGACCCACTGCATTTAGAGTAATGTTATTCATCCACAGTGAGGATGAAAACACAGTCTAGGTGATTTTAAATGATAGGTTAAATGACTTATTTAATTTCACCTATCATTTAATGTCATATTAAGGCCACGTAGACTGTGTTTTCATCCCCAGTGAGGATGAATAACATTACTCCTGTATTTAAGGCTCCTTATGTAAGTGTATTTAAGCCCTTATTTGTCATCCATTTTTTCAAAAAAAAAAAAAAATTTCAAGCTCATTATCAACTATACATCCACAAACAAAAAATAAATAAAAATTTGCACGTAAATTCAAATTTTTTTCACTCTCTTTTCAGAGGGCTACCAAACAAGGCTATTTATCTTTGATGCTTAAAAAAATCTTTTTGTGCAAGGATTTTTTGAGAATTTGAGCCATATTTTTTAAAAACTCATTTTCTTCAAATTCATTTTCAACAACATTTTCCCAATAAAATAATTTTGCACGTAAATTCAAAATTTTTCCTCTCTTTAATCAAACGTTCTCCAAAAATTTACTATTACAAATTTACAAAACTCATTTTTGCAACAAAATGGGGTCAAACGGGTGTGTTTTACTACTATTGAAATATGTATCTCCGTATTATATTTAATGCATGTTACATTATTCAATAACAATACTTAATTACTTAACCACGTTTGATAATCATTCTTTCAAAACTTTTTTTTTCTCATACTTATTTTTAATCATACATTCTCACAATAAAGTATTTTTCACATAAATTAGAAAAAAATTCTTACTTATTAACCACACATTCTTCAAAAATTTATTATTAAAAAACTCATTTTACACAAAAAAGAAAAAAAAAATGGCTGTCAAACACGGGCTTAGTATTATGTCTTAAAAAAATCAAAAAAACATTTCAAAATCCGAAATGTTAAACCTATATAGTTTATTCTATTCAAGTTAGAGATCCTTTGCACCTCATATAGTTATCTAGAGTGAGCAATCATGTCCTCAATCTTTCATTAGTGGCATGCACATTTCAACCTTTTTTAACATTGTATGAGCTGTATCCTGATTCGATTGAAAATGTCTTTGACCATTAAACTTCTAGATGACATGGGTATAAATATCAAAGGAAGTATTACCTTTATGAGACATGCTACAGATATAGGAATTCAAATTCTTGTACCTGCTAGAACACACACAGCAGGGGTGGGTGGGGTTTTTTTGCCAATTTTTTTAATTCACATGGGGCCCACCCCATGAGAGTGAAATTCAAAAATCTATATTAATTCTGTTATTTTTTCTTGTACTTACAGCAATTTTCTACCTTTATTTCTAGATCCAAACATTTGTTCAGATTAAATTAAGGGCTAAATATATTCACACCAAATTTTTAGCCAGGTGCAGACCTACATGAGGCGGCCCCCACTCAATTTTTAGATTTTTTTAAGTTTTTTTTGTTCAGGTTTTTTTAGGTTTTCAAAATTTTTTTCAAAGTTTTTTGGTTTCGCCCCCACTGAACTTCCTTACTGGGTCCGCCCCTGTTTTTAGCCCCCATTTGACCCCCATTAAATTTATAATGCATTTTTCTCGTCCTTCTTTTTAATTACACATTATCCACTAAAATAATATTAAACATAAATAAAAAACTTTTCTTTCTTTTTTCACCATACATTTTTCAAAAAAAATAATATTCCAAAAATTATAAGATCAAATAATGGGGCTAAACGGGGGCATAGTTTTCCAAAATCCAAACCATAAGGGACAATATCAATAACATTTATCT
>CAIGRT010172477.1:0-22108 GCA_903798405.1 Fraxinus platypoda | reverse complement strand
CGTGCATAAGGTGTTTTGGAGCTTAAATTGGAGTTGATTTAGAGAAATTGATTATCAATCGAATTATATATGATCAATTGGAAGAATTAATAGAGCAATTAAAAGAGTTTCACAAATTTTTAGAGGGAAATCCGAAATTTGAAAGTTTGGAAACTCAATTGCAAACTTTAAGAACTTGCATCAGATCAATTGCAGATGATTATGGAATGTGGAGGGTCAAATTGTAAAGATTTGAAGATGAAAAACCCAAGATGCAAATGTTGGAGGGCCCCAGTTGAATAAAAGAAAAAAATTTAGGGACCAAATTGGAAGAAAGGCTAAAAAGGCAAGCTTGCGATCATGAATTCTAAAGAAGATAGCTTGCTCATGTGATTGCAATAGGTAAAGCGATGGGATCACATGTGGTTAATCCGAATACAGATTTTGTTTCCTTATTCGTTTTAACCTCTTCGTAGAAGGTAATTCAGACACTATTTCTCATCTATTTCTTGAGCTATAAATATACACTTCCATTTGCAACTCAAAAGGGAAAATAGGCTTGGTACGTATGATATACATATTTAAGAAGCTACTAAGAGAAGAAAATACTTATTTCCTTCAAAGCACATGGACCATTATATATGTAATATCTTACTATGCATGTTGTTCTCAACTTATTGTGTCATTTAGCATGTATAATATATGCATTTATCATGCATGCATATCGAATTATGTGATTCATGTGTGGATGAAATTGAATGCTCACTATGTATTTCTAAATGTTGGTGTTGGTTAGTATAGGAGCTTAGCTTATCCCATAGCAAAAGGTCAACATAGGCATGTTGTGGCGTACACCTAAAAGCTCAGTACAAAGTGTATAAATGTTCTCTATTGAGCTTTACAATGCTTAGTACACTATCACCAATTTATGACACATACTTGATACTAGCCACAATCCCACATAGCTTGTAGAGAAAAAAAATTGACTGATTTATAAATGAAATGATCTCTATCAATTGGTGTGAGACATACATGGTGAATGCCTAAGAACTAAACTATATGAAAAAAGTGGACAATAGTGACTAGGATAATACAAATGGTATCAAAGCTAAGCCAAGTCGAAATTGTGGCCAATGAGAACGTTTCCTAAGGTGGGGTGATCATAGTAAACACAATTCCACATCGCCTCGAGAAGGAAAATAATACTAATTTATAAGTGAAAGGACCATAGCCACACCCAATTGAAAGAGGCCTTTCGAAGAACAAAATCATACGGGCAAGCCCAAAGAGGACAATATCATACCTTCATAATTAGTGGAGTTTTTTAAGATCTGTATCTATGTTTTATGGTTTTGATTTATACACCACCAAATTTGCTAGACATGTGGTCACATTTTTGAGTTTACTGAAAAATAATCTTGGTGGATAAGAAGGAATGGACATACGAACTTACAACTCACACCATGTACTTATTCGCTACATAAATAGGGTCTCTATTTGAATATGATAGAAATTAGAGGATCTCCTTATCTACGTGTTCGAGAGATCCTTCTATATTATTGAGTTATACAATGCCATTATTATCCTAGAATATTGGGTTACAAAAGTAGAGTTAAATATGCATAGAGAAATGGATAGCATTATGAATAGAGTGCCTTCATCATAAGCTAGCACGAGTGTTTTTATTTAGTTTGTTTAATGCACTGTAATGTACTTTGATTTTTTCATAATAACGTGTTTCGAAAGCACACAACAATGCACTAGGGGCGGGCCTACACCGGGCGGCTTGTACTGGCTCCGTCGAAAAAATATATATATATTTGTTGACCGCTCGACGGCAGCTTGAATTTTTTCCAGTTCTCAGAGGTCATCTTGTTCTTATTTTTTCTTATTGTATTTATATGCATTTTTGCTGGTTACTTGTGCCTCATCGGAGAGTACTAACTAGCCTATACTTCTTATAGATGAAAATGAAGTTTTAGACTTTGGAGAGCGTCTAAGGTTACCGAAGATCTTTCAAGGTCAAGAAATTTTGGGGTTTTGTACCCCGTATGTCAAAGTTGATGCTCCAAGTCAGCATCCATCAGCAATGCGGTGCTGTCCAAGTGACAATGGTTCTAGGATTTCTAAAATGGGAAACAACAGTAGGCATCTGCATGTAGACTCTGAAAACTCCCCAAGGGGTACATTGTTGGGTAAATCCTTTCATTTCCATAAGGTCTTGCAAGGTCAAGAAGCAATTTCAACTATGCCAAGGTCCGAAAGTGCGCTAAAAAATGGCATTAGTAATGTGATGAATGGTTTTCAGTTGCCAACTCAAAAATTACGTCATCTTATGAATTTTAATATTATTTAATTAAATATTAATAAAAAAACCCTTGTTATTGCGACAGTTGATGGTCAACGGTTGTCCAATCTCACTCGAATTCTTGGATCCACCCCTGCAATGCACACGACTTGCATATGCTAGTTGGGTAGGCGTTTTTATTGTATATATAAAGAAATGTGGATTTAGTTTGGTATCTATTTTTGTTTTATGGTTCTGTGATGTGTACACCACCATATTTGCTCAACAATTTTTATGTTTACATTGTAGATAATCTAGCTGGGTGAGAAAGAATGAACACACACTTAAGAGCAACTCTGAAAGAATGGATACGCTCACTTAAAAGAGTACAACTCTAAACATTCACTTATTCTATGTGTGAAGACGTTTCTATCTAAGTCGAAGAGGATTGCTGCATTTACGAGTTCTAGGGATCCATTATTGAGTGGTACAACACCATTAATATGCTAGAATATTTGGTGACAAAAGTAAGAGTTGAATAGGCATGGAGAAATGAGTAGTATTGTAAATAGTGCTTTTGTCATAAGTTAGCATGTGAGTGTTTTTAAGTTTGTTAAATGTTCTTTTTTTTTTGTCGTCGTAATGTACTGTGATATGTTTCATGATAAGGCGTGTCGAAACACATTAATGGTTTCGTGAGTTGGATGTTCATTTTTGTTTTATGGTTTCGTGATGTGTACACCATATTTGCTAAACATGTGTAGAGTGCTTTTCTCGTAAGTTAGCATGTGAGTGTTGTTATTAAACCTATGTTTGGTATTGATTAAAAACAGTTTTTAATCTGAGTTAAAGTCAAACAATCAATATTAACCACATATTTCATTGATCCCAAAACTTTTTAATCACATTCCATCAAACTTTTATCAAAATCTACTGAAAATCTAATTTTAATTTGCACCAAACAAGTGCTAAGTTTGTTTGACGTGTTATTTTACCATTATAATGTAAGTGTTATGGACATGACCCACATATGCTAGTTAGATGGGCATTATTGTTGTCTACACAAAAAAAATATGAAGTTAGTTCTGTAACTATTTCTGTTTTATGGTTTTGTGGTGGACTACATTTTTGCTAAACATGAGTTCACATTTTTGTGTTTACACTACAGATAATCTTGCTGGGTGAGAAAGAAAGGACATACGCACTTAAGAGTACTACTCAGATCGTTCACTTATTCCCTGGTTGAAGGAGTCTATATAACTCAGATAGGAAGAAGAGGATCACTACATCTATGTGTTCAGGAATCTATCACAATGATTGAGTTGCACATCATCATTGAAATTCTAGAAGTCTCAAAATTAAGGGTTTAATAGGCTTAGGAAATGGGATAAATAGGGTTCTTTTGTCACGAGTATTACACCTGCAACATATTTTGATGTGTTTTGTAACAAGTTGTGTCAAAAGTACACACCAATGCACACGATCCACATATGCTAGTTGGACGTAAATTTTAATTAAATATTGTAATATATACTAGTGTGACTTTGGGAAGAAAATGTTGTACCAATTATGCTACTGTGCATACAGAAGTATATGCATAATGGCAGCGACATAAAATAGTCCCTATTTAATAATATTATTAATATGAAGAAATAGCTAACAAAAGTAAAAATTAAGAAAGAATGTCACACTGTTCTATCGTGCTACACTTTAGTTCTCATGAGAAATTAAACGTTATTAATGAAAGGGGACTTTATTTTACTCTATTTCGTCAAATTAGGAGCTTGCAGGTAAGGACAAAAGGACAGTCTTTCATGCTATAGGTAGCTGCATCTCCTAGAAGATATTGGCATCAAAGATCCTTCTATTGTGCTATACATACATAATGATTTACATATACATGATGTTCAGAGAAATGATTGGATCTAAGTTCTTCAATCAAATAAAGAGAAAAGACTTTCACTCTTTTTTTGACACTTCAATTATATATAAATTATTATGTAACTCAATTACGTAGTAAAATTATTCAAGATATCCTTTTCCCAAAGCAAAAAAAGAAAAAAGAGAGGATTTTACTCTTAGAGAGGAAGTAAACTCTATACATCTAGGTTGGTTTGATTATATTATTATGAAAACACATTCATATGTATATATTTCTTAACCAGCATGTAAGTGTAAGATTCCAAAATCCGATACCCTTATCTGCATGCATGGTGCAGATTTTTGTAACCAACTTGCATGAATCCGCCGCCTTTTTTTGTTTTAATATTATGTCTATGATTCGAAGCAGCCGCCAACAGACAAAATATAGCAGCCATCTTAAACAAATCTATGTCCCAAAATTATTATAGAGGGCCTATCTTAAGATGGAAAGAGGGTGGAAAAAGGGAGAGAAAAAAAAGAGAATGAGAGAAGTCTTTTACATTGGGTGAAGTAATTATATACAATTATGCTCTCTATCTTACATAATAGAAAATATTTTTAAATGTGAATCGAATCCCTTAGATTCGAGAAACGAAATCGACTCTCTATCATGCCTCGGAAGATGGTACTTGTATTGAAGATAACCATGAAAGTAACAATTTAGAGCATCTTTAAGAGATTCTCTATTTTTAAAGAGCATATTTAACAATTTAGAGGACATACAAAAATTTAGAGAGTAAAATTTTTAAATACGTCAACGGACTCTTTATCTTTAACACTTACAAAAAATATTTGTTATTTTTATCTATCTTTTATTTTCACTAGTTTCCCCCTAAAGTATTATATTATTTTCTTCTATTGAAAAATGAAATGCTTCGAATGCATTTAATTTTAGAGAGTGGATTTGGCTCTAGAGAGCTAAACTCACGCTTTATTATAAAATGTTAATTTAAAGAGTTTTTTATAATATAATTTTAAAGTTTGACTCTTTAAATTAGAAAGGATGTTACGTTTAAAGAGCTTTTTGGAGATGCTCGGAGGCTTTCTAAGGGGATAAGATGAGTAATATTTTGGACCGATTATATGAACAATAAAGGAACCATAGGCAACATGATATGAGACAAAATAGTAGTTAATTGAGATATGCTACATTTTGGAATGAAACAACTAATGGATGAACCAATAAATATAAGTGACATTGATGTTCTCATTGTAAATAATTGGCTTGTGAGTGAGGAGCACATCATGTTCAACAAAAAGATTGTGAAGCCAAAGAACCTCGGCTTCATAAGAAACAAGAGCTCTATATTGAGGTTATGTGCAGCAACCGACATTTGCTTCTCTAAATGTCAATAGCATGTGATGTTTACTTCGTTGCACACCAAGAGGTGCGATCATCTCTGTTGCTAGCCCAATCAGCATATGAGAAAGTAGGCAAATGAAGTCCATTATGCGGTTTTGAGAAATAAATTGTGGTGAATAGTGTGTTTTAGGAGTTGAGAGATGTGCCGAGGTGTCAATAATGTAAAGGGGAGACAATTGAGGAGAGAGCAGATCTAGGATCATGTTTTAGATAGTGAAGTGAGCATTTAAGAGCCGTCTAATGGAATTTGATGGGAATAAGCATGAACTCATGTGCAATCCTATATATTAATAACGTAGGATATATTTGGACAGGTCCAGGACAAAAATTGTAGTTCATCAACTACTTGAGAAGTAAAAGATGGCATTCGAAGGAGGTGAGCTACCATAGAGCTTTAGATACTACGGCTGGACATAGGTGTTCGTTACATCTTGTGTTAAGCACGTTTGCTTTAGCAAGAAGATCATAGATATATTCACGGAAGTAAGGAGAAGACCTTCCACTATGGATAATAGCATTTCAGCACTACAGTTGAAAAATTTAATCGATAGATCTTATAAGAAACAATGTTTGAAATCCACATTATTACCTATAAGAATGGTTGACAATCGACACAAACAAACAAGTACATGGTGACATTAACATATTTATAAATGAGTAAAGCGGTATCACAAGATAAAGGTGCTTGCTTGAGGCCATAGCTTACAATAACCTCGATAAGTAGAAGCAAAAAATTATGAGGTTGCTCTATGAAAACTCTCTTAAGAGCATATAGAAAAGTATTGTTACTAGCTTTCTAAAGCTCCATCCAACCGAGGCCCTTAAAGAAGAGAAAGAAAGGGAAGTTTTTTTTCTTTCTTTCGTGGGGGTGAGGGCATAAAAGACAGATAGTTCGGTCAAGACATTTTTGTAGTAACTATTATATTAAAGCGGTTCCATTTTGTTCATTTGAATGTCCAATTAATGGATGAACCATCCCTACGAGAGTCAAGTGATGAGGATCATATACATATCACGATTGGCTTGACGACTGGACGTGTAATGATAGCTCAAGCGTAGATACTCAGTAAAATGTTTTGCTACCAAATGAGCAATGTATAGAGATAGAGAGTCATTGGTGTTCTCTTACACATGGAAGAGTCAATAGAATGAGTAAAGTGGACAAGAATTCAACTATTGGACGGGGGTACATTTTGATTGAAGGAGTGGACCCTAAATTCTTTAAATGGGATTAATAAGAATTAGGGAGAACAAGAATTAAGCTACTTTGCCAAAAATAAAAAATAAAAAAATTGACACATTAGTTGACATACACTCACATGGGAGTAGAACTCAAGTGAATGTGCCTCCTGGGAAACATCCTTGCAGCATAGCAGAATTGGGCAGAATAATACACGGCAATGGCAAAACAACGTGCTAGTAGACAAGATTAAACAATACAAGTTTTTAACTCAATTTTTTCATTACTAATAATGTCTAATCCTCCTACCAAACAAGCCATAATCTTTCATATCCAGTGCATTTTCTGTTTTCAAAACATCAGTATCTCTAACTTCTGGAGTGTAATTGGTTGCAGTAAACCTTTGACACCCATAATTCACAAATAAAAAGCAATAAAAACCAAATATTGTGCACAGACTTAGCCATCTAGTTATGCAAAAGAAAAACCTACAACATTTTTAAATTATTTAGCCAATAATTCTCATAATTAGAATACATATAATTAGCTATTTATTGCACCACACGCAGATCTTGGAGAATAGCAAGCTACAAAATCGCAGACAGTCTCGAAATTATAAGAGCATGGAAGTTTGTGATCATAGAGAAGATGGTAAATAAAAGAATAATTTAGGACCTGGTGCTGCCAAATTCATAGAGCTTGGCAGTGCTGGAGAAGATGACGACTCCGACCTCAGCATCGCACAAGATCGCAAGTTCCTTAGCCTTCTTCAAGAGCCCATTTCTCCTCTTCGAAAATGTCACTTGTCGGCTCGTCGAGTTATCGATCCTCCTTATCACTATCTTCCCTCTCCCCATTATTATTCTTTAATTTCTCTCTCTACATGTACAATAATTTATTCCATGTAAATCCCACAAAAAATACATAAAAACCCAAATAATTCGTATCTATATACGCAACTCTTGGAAGCAGACAGTAAGGTGATTTACCAAGAAAATAAATGAAAAAAGAAAAAGAAAAAGAAAATACTTACTCTACGTGTAGTACAAAAGCAGTCTTCGCAATCGCAGTTTCAGAGTACTACTATATAAGGAAAGTATTATTACAAGTGGGAGGTGGAACTGCAAAACCGCTTGTTCAAGAACAGCTGTTTTCTGGTTTTGGTGTGGATTGAATCGTGGATGAAGCCTATTGGCTAGATGTTTTCTAATATTACTGAAAAGAGCCGACAGCCATATAGATATATGACGCGTGGCTGGTATTGCATTTCATACAGTGAACTTCCTATTTTAGGACTTTCGATTTTATCGAGGTATGAGTTTTGATTTGACAATTATATTTTTTTTGCCTTCTAGTAGGGGAGGTATATTAGTCAACTAAATAGACAACAATGCCCCTGCGACTAGATTATATGACTGACTAGTAATGGAACCGAATAAGTAGGTGGGGAATAGAGTGAGATTTAATTTGATTATAATTATAATTATTGATATGATCTTCCTTCTTAGCCCCCATTTCACCTCCATTATTTGAAATTATAATTTTTAAAATAATTTTTTTGAAGAATATGTTATTGAAAAAGAAAGAAAATTTTTTGATTTACGTATAATATTATTTTATGAAAGATTGTTTGATTACAAATAAGAGAGAATAATAAGTTTTTGGGATAAGTGGGACCAAATGGGGCTTAGTGGTGATAGCCCATTAAATATTAAAAACATGAAATGGATATTGATTGTAGAAACGTAAATACAAGTAATATAAGAATATTTTCAAAAGATTCTTTAAACATAAGATATTCTCTATTTTAAAACGTCAAACTTTAAAATTATACTTCAATAAACTCTTTAAATTAATATTTTAATATTAATTTAAAGAATATCTTTCAACATAATTTTTTTGAGCTTGCTCTTCAATGTATTTCAATTTTCAATAAAGAAAAATAAAGAAAGCTAGTAAAAATAAAAGATAGAGAAAAAAATAAATATTTTTTTAGATTAGTAAAATTAAGTTCTAAATATAAAGAACTTGTTGTGGGACTTAAATTTTTTTACTCTTTAAGTTCGTGTATTCTATAAATTGTAAAATATACTGTTTAAAAATAAAGAGTCCCTTATAAATTTTTTAAAGTAGTTTTGAAAAGTTTGGTTGGGGCTACTTATATATCATAGCCTCTTTGTGGCAATAAAATCAATTTTTTAGGAACATTGCCCCTAAAAATGATTATGGAATTTTACGCTTCATAATTATAAGATTTGTGCAGTTTGAACGGTCCCACTTATCAAAGTCCATTTTTCATCAGCGAAACTTTTATCTGTAAGTGCAGCAGGTTGTTCAGTCCGTAATGCAATGTCTAAGCCCATGTAGCCAAGAACGATATAAACGTTCTCTTTCCAATGCTTAAAGTTGGTTCCATTAAGTACAATAATTGAGTTAATGCAAGCAGAAATCGAAGAAGCAGATGAATTAATTGAATAAAGAACAAAATAAAAAAAATACATGTTCATTGAAAATTCGTATTAAACAATCAATAAATTTAAATAATGGTGGGCCTCATCTCAAGAGACCGAATACAATGTTGATATTTAGTTTTTTGACAGAAAACTCAACTTGTAAATGGTACTCTTTGTGTAGTAATCAAATATTAAAAATAAATTATGTCAAATAATAAATATATTTTTTGACCAATTTATTGTTCTAAAAAAACTTTACAATTATCATATATTTATTTCCAAAGGTGTGTATATAATTCAGCTAAATATTTACCTTTCTTTGTGCCGATCATTATCTGCATGAATTACATACATACAAGCATATGATATTCCAAATAAATTAATTTAGACAATAAATGTTACTTTGATAACAAATTGTTTCAATCGACCTATTTTAAAATATTACTTTTAGTAGCAAGATTTGAATTTGATTATTACTATAAAAGAAATTTTTCGAAAACTCGCGTTCTGGTCGGATGATACCGTCACTCAAGCACCTGCGAGCGATAGAATCGTCGATCGAGTGCACCTTGGTGCCAGGCAAGTGTCGGAGCTCCTACTTTGAGCGCTCAAGCGCTATCCTCACGGCTAGTGAGCGCTAACTTTGTCGCTCGAGCATTAGCCTCATGACTAACAAGCCGCAGAGTCACTATTCTGACTGCTCGAGCTCCAACTTGGCGCATGGCAAGTGATAACAATACCACAACGGTTCCAAAATTTCGAATTTTTTTTCAAAAAATCCAAAAATTCAAAATTGCATAACATAAAGTACGAATTTTATCCCTAAAATTCTTTCTTGAATCTCAATAATTTAACATAGACTGGTTATGATATCACTTGTTAGAATATAAAAGTTTATGAATCTTGGTCTAGAAAATCCAAAACTTTATTGCCATAATCCTCTCTGTCAAATCACTAAGATAATTAAAATTGCGAAATATACCTTGATTCATTGTATTGAATATTGAAGATGAAATTGCAATCTCTTATTTGACTTCTTGATTTTTAATCTTGTTTTCTTGATTGCTTCTTCTTGATTCTTGATCTTCCTTTTCAATACGATTTCTCTAGTTATTCTTGTGTTGATGGGATGACACGAAAAATGAGAAAATCACATATGAATTGGGGATCATAAACTATATATATTTATATGTATTTCGACTCATCATGTAATACAACCTAAAAAAATATAGTCTCTGCACATATTTAGGCTTATACTATATTTGGACGTCCAAAGCCCATAACTTTAATTCTGTATTAGATCAATTTAAATTGGGTTTAACCCTAAGATAGCATTTAATACACAATAAAGGAAATTGTACCCCTTACCTAGTATTTGATACAATTTCAGGAAGTACTGTCAATAATTTTATTCAAGAAATACTGTTAAAAATATAATAAAATAAAAACATATGTAAATGACATCACTCATACTGAATAATCAACTGTGAGCTATATATGTGCCACCAAACAAGCCACTTATGAAAAATTTATACGTCATAATAGATGGCACATGAACATATGTTTCCGCAAATTATGTGTATTTGGATGTACTACTGAGTCGTGAATCAGAAAATTATTGAATCGTGAATCAAAAAATTATGTATTTCTACAACAAGGGGACATTCATACTGGATGGATTCAGGAAAAAAAAGAGAATGGTGATTTTTTTTTTCCAAAAAGCTTGTAATATGGTTTGACCAATGAAGTTTTTTTGAATTCTGAGATGATTTAGAAACAACAATAAATGACCAGCTTAATACTATGGTAATTAAAATTAATTTCGGTTACAAAGAATATACTGAGTCTAAATTGAATATATAGTATTTCCCAAAATATTAACCATATCACAAAGTAATACCTGGATTATAAAAATCACACAGTAAATCTCGAATATTTATTTCGTAATGATGTATGTTCGAAAATTTTCAATACACAATTAATTACATATGAAGGCTCACATGACAAATTAAAACATAAGATCTTACTTGCCAAAAACATTCATGCATACCCAACAAATACATAATTTAAAAATGGATAAGATAAGTATTTTGTTGTCTCATGGTTGATTGTAACCTTAAAGTTTTGATTGTAATAAACAAGGTAATCTTGTTTACTGACAATTGAATTTAGAGTGATTATATCTTCAAAGCACCCAATGATAAATTGATGGATCGTCGTCAAAAGATCAAAATGAAGACTATCACAAATCGGACTTATAAAAAAGGTCAAGATCGAAGTCACACATTCAAGACAAGTCGATAAAGAAAATATTTGAAAAGACATCAAGGAAAGATCAAGATCAAGAACTTAAGAGTCAAACGTCAAAGAAAAATCAAGACGAGAGTTTAAGAGCCAAACTTTGAAACAAGATCAAAAACTAGATTTCTTAGTTCAAATCTAAAGGTACTAATATTTTATTCTTTAGCAATGAATGATAAAACCTAAAAAAAAATCTTTTGTTGCATTAAAAGTTATTTTATGCACTAAAAGTTATTTTGATAAAATGTTTTGATCAAAAGTAAAATTGATTTTTAAAATGATATTTGAACTTAGATCATATTTTTTAAAACATTATTTACCTTTAAAACTAGTTAAAAACACCTTCAAAATTCTACATTTGTCAAAATATTCGAAACGGATCAAACAGGGCCAAAACGTGAAAATTGGCAAAATCTGCTAAGGCAATTGACCGACGGTCAACATGCAGCGATCTACCGGCTGAGAATGGTGATCGACCAGAAATGTCAAATATTTCACAGTCCTGACTATTTGTTGTACAACGACTATATTGATCTTTTGGACATAAGGCGATCAATCGGCTACTTTTTCGAACTTTCAAAAAGTTTTGCTCTTCAAACTCTATAACTATCCTCACTCTTTCCATTTTTCAATGAGACTTGCAAGATTATCAAAGTGAGATATATTTTGAGAGGTTTCTTTAAACTTATATTTGCATTCATTTCATTTATTTATCAAAGTTTTTTATCTCTATTTTTATACTTGACTTATTTCTATTACTCATAAAAGAGATATATATTTTGAAAAAAAATCTTTGAATTTACATTGCATATATTTTTTCTATTTTTTCATATTGAAAACTTTGATTAATTGAATTAAACTTGTAAAATCATCATATTCAACAAAGTTTCTCATCTCTTTCTTGGTACTTAATTTATTACAATCATTCATTAAAAGAGATGTACATTTTGAGAAGTTTTTTGAACTTACATTGTATCTATTTCTTCTTCACCTTCTCATTCAAGAACTTTGATTGATTGAATTAAATTTCTAATTATCATATATATCAAAGTTTTTCATCTAATACTTGAACTATCATTTATTGGTATTCATTGAAGTACTAGTCTTTCTTAGTAATTAATTCATTCGTATCATTTATTAAGAGAGTTTTCATTGTAAAATTATTTATTCTAAACTTGTGGATCGTATTGAGGTCTTGTGAAAGATCAATAGTATAAGAATCAGTGTCCCTTGTTGTAAGTCACCGTGTGGATCATATTGAGGTTTCATAAAACTCAATAGTGTGAATCATATTAAGGTCCCGTAAAACTCAATATTGTATAAAGATCGGTACTCCTTGTTTGTAGGCAACCGAATGCGTTGTAAAGGGTTGATTACACCATAAGTCAATCATTATAGTAAAATGGTCTTGCTCGTGCCAGGAACTTGATAAAGAAGAACGTAGATCATTACTTTGGATCGAACTTCTACAATTATATCATTTTCATCCCCTCTTCCCTTTTACTTATCGCTTTCATATTTGCGCTTATTATTTGAATTAATCTATTTAGTCTTTACTTTCTTGAATTTAGATTAATTCTTCGAAAAAATTTTAAAACCCAAGTCACCCCCTCTATTAGTTAGTTATTCTTGGACTTTCATATTTGCGGAGTCAAATAGGCCTTTTGAGGATAGAGAGATTTGAACCCCCGCAATTTTTAAAGTTGACAATTTCCTTTTACTATAAATTGAGAGAGAGAGAGAGAGAGAGAGAGAGACTTCGATTTGTAGGTGTGAATGAGGTTGGCTATTCGATGTAGGAAGTGACTTTTACAAATGCACTTTTACAATGCATAGGACAAACAAATTCAATTCCTATTTTATTACAATGCTAAGAAAATTCTTAACAAATCTCCACAATGATTTCATATAGAAATTCCTATAATTGTTCCCTCCAAAACAAATGACTATATGTTTGTTTCGGTCTAGTCTTGTTGACCTCATTTTTTGTACCGTTGACGTGGACAACATATACTGCCTTCACTCGTGTCCACACGAGATAATTTCGACATGTGCAGACATATTACTAGTCGATAATATCTCAAATTTGAACGTGGGAGAAGCTGATTACATGAGACAAATATGTTCGAGCACCGACAAGATATATAAGCGAAGTTGCACAATAAAGAACGATCAACAAAAACCAAACTAAGATCAAAATCAAACATCTAACTTTAGCAACAAAAGATCAAACTAAAAATGAAGAATATATATAGCTTGTGATTGATGTATTAGCATTACCCCCAAATGACAAAAATGGGAGAATATTTATAGTGTTACATATAAAATGGTGACCATTGGATAAGGGGACACATGGCCTGATCTCCTTAACCGAAGCATCTTATCCTAGGTATCAATATTGACCAACCAGCCTGTAGCGTATTAAATGGTCCCAAAAAGGGATAGCCACCCTATAATTTATGCTGACAAGACTTTGGCATTTTACTCATTACAAGAGTCCAATCAATCATTCCAATAAGATTTTATAAATTCAGGATCTTCAAATGTGGGTCGTCACTTCGTTGTGGTTGAGCTTCGGATTTAACTTCGTTGAGCCTCAGATTTAACTTCGGCGAAGGAACATCGGTAGTGTTATTCTCATGAGAGACCGCATCGGTGAAAGTGGTCTTCGGCGCTCTAAATTTAATGGACTTTGGCAGGTCCCACACACTCCAAGCGAGATGCCATTTGGCCTCAGCAAAAGGGGTTTAGGTGGATCAACCACATAGGACGCTAGGTGGCGAAGCGTAACAATAGTCCCCCAAGTCCAAGTATAGATGTTGATATCATAGTTGGGGTTCGAAGTTGAACCTGATTCTCACATGTCATCTTATCCTTGTGTAGTGCCAACTGATGAAAGTTGTTTGGTAAGTCGAAGTAGGCAAGTGCTGAACTACTGGAGCTCCTTGTTTTAATTGAAACTGTTGAAATTTGTTTTGTGTGCCAAAACAGGGAAGTACTGAATTGTTGAAGCTCCTTGTTTTAATTGTAATAGCTAAAATTTGTTTGGTAAGTCGAAGCAGGGAAGTGCTGAACTGTTGAAACTCCTTGTTTTAATTGGAAGAGCTAAAATTTGTTTGGTGAGCCGAAGTAGGGAAGTGCTGAACTGTTGAAACTCCTTATTTTAATTGGAATGGTTGAAATTTGTGAGGTGAGCCGAAGAAGGGAAGTACTGAAATGCTGAAACTCCTTGTTTTAATTGAAATAAAGCATGCTTTGATAATAGTGCCAATGATTTAATGTTTTTGTACGTTATCATGAAAAGACAATTGAAGTGTTTCGACTTCCAATATACGTACAACCATTACATATTGAATGAGCAATGATGGCCACACCGAGGCTCGTGTGTGAGTTACACCCATCAATATGAGACGTTAATAAGGAAAATTGTTTGAACTCAACGCCTCAGATGCGGTTAACAATGGACACTTCAGATGATGTAGATATAGATCCAATGGCTGAGCTTCGTCTTCTCTTCCTGTAAAAGCCAAAATCATGCCATTGTATCAGTTTTTTACTTTTGCAAAAATCTTCAAATCTCTCCAGCAATCAAAAAACTTTTCGAACCATTTCTATTATCTGGCGACGTCACGTTCTTATAGCTTCTTTTCGTTTAGGTAATTTCTGTATAATTTCTTTGTCTTCCCATCCTTCATTCCATCTTTTTTCAATGTCAATAGCTTCTAGTTCTAGTCCTAGCAGTGGAAGAGTAACCATTGCGAAGGTCAGAAAGCAAGCTATGTCTAGGGTGTCAGATAGAGGTTTTTGGGTCATGAATAAAGGTCCCATCAATTACAAGGTGGGGTGGGGGCTGCAAAAATTCCTTATGTTATGACCTCTGCCAAATTATTTGAACTTAAGGAAAAGTGTAAAATCCCAAATTCTATAGACCTCTTAGAACCTAAGGCCCATAAATGTGTCTATTGTCCGAGGCTAGCTGTGTGGCAGTTAGCGAATTTTTGTTTAGGGTTGGTATGCGTCTACCTCTACACCCATTTTTTAAGGTGGTGTTGATGTCCTATATGTTGGCTCCCACCCAATTATTGCCAAATGGGTAGAGCTAGTTGGTTGGGGCATACTTTCTCTAAATGGAGACCTCGCTTGGCAGGATATGCTCATTTATGTCTTCCATTCCAACCCTGGGTACTTAGGAAAGGGGAGTCTAACGGGTGGTATTACATGACTCATTTGGGGCCCCATGCTCCTTTTGTAGTAGGTCTGCCCTCTTCTATAAAAGGGTGGAAAGAGCCATGGTTCTAGGTCTGGGGTAAGTGGCATATAGTTGAGGGAGATAAAGCCCTAGCTTGTACCATTCCGACCTAGTACTCTGAAGCTCGTGAGTTTCTCTTTTTGAATTTTGTCATTTTCTTATAACTTTATTTTATGCTCTTTAGTTTGCAGTTTCAGGGACTCTCTTTGAACTTTCCCAGGCCGAGTGGGACATCATTGAAGACATCTACAGATGTCCTCAGAGGTCACGCCACTTTGACCGCCTAATTGATCGTAGCAAGTTCTTCCTTGACTTTGGATTAATGGCTTCAAAAGGTAAATACCAAAGCTCCATGTAGATGCTTCTTGATTGATTGGATTGATTTTAACAGCCTTTGCTACTTGCATATGACTTGGAAAAGAAAAAGTACCCCTTCCCTTACATGACTTCTATATTGAGGGCCGCTTCCACAATGAGCTCTTGGGCCTTAACGCCATCCTCTGGAGGTGCCAGCATGTCAAAGAGAAACTCGAACACCTCAACAAAGAACATGCTGAGATGAGTGAAGATGAGGGGCCCCAGAAAGTTAACAAGGGCAAGGGGAAAGTGGATGAGCCCCAAAAGAAAATGAAACTATCCCATGGCACTGTCCCTGCTTTTGGGAAGTTCGACACAATTGCCACAGAGTTCAAGCAGACCCCACATCCTCCGCCTCCAAACTCATTCAGGCTTCTTTCACTGCTCAAAAGGCTCAAAAGGCTATGGAGGTCGGTGAAGAAGCTTCGAATGAGGTAGAGCAGACCTCTGAGGCTGCAAAGAAGGCTCCAGTAGTGAGGACCCTCGAAAATCAAGAAGATTTTTTGCTGGGCAGGATGAGGAGATTGCCCCAGCGGTTATGGATATGCTACCACATGAAGTCCAGGGTACCACATAAAATTTTTACAAGTTTTGAACGGATAAGCGGCAGACCTATGTCTCCACCTGTGATGCGGTGGATCTGACGACGACCTTGGTGACCCAAAGTGCCATGGCCTTTGGGGTCGCCTTGGAATGCCAAGAAGTGCTGAAGGACATTCAAACGCGCAACCGGGAATCGATTGAAAAGTTAACTTCATCAGGGGAAGAAATGAAAAGGATAAAAGTTGAGGCTTAAAAGCTAAAGGCCCGGCAAACTGAAGAGGCAGCTAAGTTGGATTTTGCCTTAGAAGAGATCGAAGCTCTGAAGAGGAAAGTCCATGAATCCCAGTGCGAAGTGGCTTCCTTGACAAAGAAGGTTGAAACTTCAAATAATCATCAGAAGCTAACTGTCGAAACTCTGGAGAAGACCAATTTAGAGAATGTTGGGCTCAAGGACGCGAATGGGTTTCTGGATCCCCAAATATGGCACTATGTACAGGAAGCTGAACGGACCAAGGCTAGTGCTGAGAAAGCAAATGAGGAAGCGATGAAGGATTACATTGCCAACTTCCATTTGACGAAAGAGTACCAACGCTTCAGTGCCTATTGGAGGAAGTTCGCTTACGTTGAGGTAGTAGATAAGGTATGGGAGCTTTACCCAGAACTCAATGTTTCTAAAATGAAGGCAGTGTTCTTGAAGGAAGTGCCTTAGACCTATACTGATGATGAAGTCGAAGCTGAATGTACAAAAGGTGATCAAGAGAATGCTCTTAAGGACGAAACTTCAGGGCAAAAAACACCAGCTGCTGAAGCGCCTACCATTGAGGCGTCGGACTCCTTGCCCATCCGATATAGTATATGATTTTTATTTTATTTTATATGTAATAGCCGAGGCCCTTCTTTGTACAAATTCTTTATCAATTAAGTACTTGTTTATCTATTTTCTTGTTTTCGATAATTGAACTGAACTTCAATAATGTGCATAACAAATATAATTCAACTTGCAAGTGTTGGGGCCTCCATAAGGTGCATAACTTAAACAATATAACTTGCAAGTTAAACTAAAGTAAATATGATGACTTCCAAGAACGAATGATCTTTCAAACATGATTAATATTGAGAACACATGGAATTTCAAACACGTTTTTCAATATTGTTTCCATTTCTCCCAAGACGTTCAGCTTTGTCATGGGAGACGTGTTGTATGCCTTGGAAAACCAGTGAGATAGTCCCTTTTAGGATCTGACCCTCTCCTCCGAGGCACCCATGATTCCATACATGGTACATGGTTCATCTACATAGGGGCTTCTCTAATGACATTGAGCTTCACCATGGAGGCTTGTGTCGTACACCTCGAAGAACCAATGAGGTAATCTCCTTTGGGATCCGATCATCTCCTCTGAGGCTCTCATGCTTCCTACATGGTGGATGGTTCATCTATGAAGAGGTTTCTCCTATGATATTCAGTTTCGTTATGGGAGGTTTGTGTTGTATGCCTCGGAGGACTAATGAGGTAATCCTTATTGGGATTTGATCCTCTCCTACGAAGTGTCCACGCTTCCATAATGGTGGATGATTCATCCATATAGAGGTTTCTCTCATGACATTCAATTTCGTCATGGGAGGCTTGTATTGTACGCCTTGGAGGACCTAAGAGCTAATCCCCTTTAGGATTTGATCATTTCTCCAGAGGTGCCCATGCTTCCATACATGGTGGATAGTTCATCCATGTAGGAGCTTCTCCTATAATGTTCAACTTTGTCATGGGAGGATTATGTTGTACGCCTCGAAAGACCAATGAGTAATCTCCTTTGGGATCTGATCCTCTTCTCCGAGGCGTCCACGCTTCCATACATAGCTGATGGTTCATCCATGTATGAGTTTCTTCCATGACGTTCAGCTTCGTCATGGGAAGCTTGTACTTTAAGTCTCTTTAAACAAAATGAGCTTTTAATGAATCACTTCGAAATATTTACAAAGGCTAGGAAAGATCTTCCAGCCATAAAGCCTACTCATCAGTGATATATCTTAAGATGCTCTATGTTACACGGGCGATGTTGTATTTTCCCATCTAGATCTTCTACCCAATAAGTGCCAAGTCGTAGTTCTTTTTAGATGCAGTATGGGCCTTTCTAGTTTGGCCCCAGCGTACCTACCTTAGTTCTTTGGAGGATGGAAAAACTCTTCGGAAGGACCTTTTCTTAACTCTCTAACGGGTCATCTTCCTTTGATAAGTGGCTAGTTTTACTTAAAATTCACCCCTCCTTTCATTGAGAAAATCGAGCTCGTATCTTCTCAACTCATCGTTAGACATTTCATTGAATTGCAACCGACAAGGAAAGGGTAATCCGACTTCCACTGGGCTCATTGCTTTAGCACCGTAAGTCATTGAGAAATGAGTTTCTCCAGTTGGGGTTCGGCTAGTAGTCCGGATTGCCCACAATAGTTGTAGTAGTTCATCGACACATGCTCTTTTGGAAGCGTCAAGTTTTCTTTTCAAAGTATACTTGATGGTTTTGTTTACGGCGTCTACTTGCCCATTTGCTTGGGGGTGATGAGGTATTGAAAATGTTTTTTGATTCCCAACTCCTCAGATAGGTCCTTGACTTTTTTGTTATCGAACTGACGCCCATTATCTGAGACAATTGAATGGAGAATTTCGAACCGGTATATAATATTCTTCTACAAGAACGTAGAAGTGTTGACTTTTGTAATTTTGGCCAGAGATTTGGCTTCAACCCATTTGGTGAAGTAATCGATAGTGATGATAGCAAAGCTTGCACTATCTTTACCCTTAGTTAAAGGGCCTATAAGTTCGATTTTCCATTTGACAAACGGCCATGGGCTGGAAACTGTTGTTAGTTCTTGAGAATGTTGTCTTTGGATATGAGAGAAACGTTGACATTTTTGCATCTTTTTGCAAAGTGGGCCAATAGTACCCCTAACATAGTGTTTTTTATGCCAACGCGAGTTTTCCAATGTGGTTGCCGCAAATTCCTTCATGAATTTCAAGGAGGATGTATCAATAATTAATTTTAATAATATATTTTATGATATCCACGACTTTTTAACAATATATTTCATCACATTTTTATCAAAATTTATTAAAAATTTGATTGTAATCCCCCACCAAATAGGGGCTTAATGGTAAACATAAATTTAATTTTAAGCTTAGCCAATTTATATCCTTGATTTGATAAAAAAAAAAAAAAAATGAGGTGGTTATATTGCCACCACAATTTTTATTTTATACACCATATTTTAATTGCAGTTAATGTAAAAATTTGAGATTTCATCTTAAAAGGTCAATCTTATTAATAAGAGTAATCTAAACCCTTATAAATTAGTCTATATTTCATCTTTATTCGATATGGAATTTTATCCCTTAACATACCCTCACAAAATTGTGACTCGTTTGAGCAGATCAATCTTGAAGTCCGTGTACTCATTTATTAGTCTTAATCGGATCGAATCGCTCGTTAGAGTTTAATGGACTCTGATAGGTTTGGGGTTCCAATCTTAAAATGTCAACCTTATTAAGAGGAGTAACACAAACCCTTATAAATTAGTCTATGTTTTTTATTTTTATTCGATTTGAGATCTTATCTCTTAACAGTTAAACTCCTCAATCTTTACTTATTGTAGAAATTATTTTCTTAATTTTTTTGAGTCGAATTCGTTCTTTAACCTTACATTAATTAGTAATTATCATTCTTCTTGATGATTTATATTAAAGTATTTTGTTTTCATGCATTGAAATGAGAAAAAAATATTTTTCGTATTTTTTATTTATTTATATTTTAAAAATATGATGAAAAATAAGTTATTTTACACTATTTAAACGAACTTTTAGACATAAAATTGTTATCAAATATAAAAGTGCAAATTACACCAGATAATACGACACAAATTCTAATTCCATTTTTACTACACTCCTTTTTTTTTATTCTAAAAGAGTAAAAGTACATTTAATTTGTAGTAAAAATGAATAATTTTTAATAAAGCAAAATAAAGAAATTAGCTTGATTTATAGAACAATACCAAAAATTGAATTAATGTTATCTCTCATAAATCTTTCCAAACAAAACCTCACACAACTCTTATCGTCATTCTCATCTTCTATCTATTTAGATTCCCCCACAGAAAGCTTTTTTCATGCATTCTGCTTTTGGTCACTTCTTTGACGTGAAGGAATTCCATATACAACAACAATTATTAACTAAAATATCTTTTGTGGAAGTAAAATAACATAACGGAGATTACATTTGGTTCAAAAAATTTGGGAAGCGTCAGATTTTCCATCAAATTTCATTTGAGATGCTTTGGAAGGTTCGCACTCTCAAGAGCGTATACTCGAGTGATGTCGAGATGATTTGGGAGGATCTACTCAATGAGACGGTGATGCACAAGTTTTCAAAATTGATATACTAATGTTACTATTATTCACTACGTCATATTAGAAACTAGAATGCATTATGTATATGAGAATCATGGATTCTTCAAGAAAACAGTTTTTCACGAAGGAAAAAAATATTTGAAGCGAAATTCGCTTATATGAAGTTTGCTTTGTCCAAGGGTCCTACTGCAAAGGGCAAGGACAAAAGGTGTACTACCCTGAATTTTTATAAATATGTTATATTGAGAATTTTAAAATTTTTGAATCTCTTTAAGTGATTTTGAAATTTGTAGGGATAAGGGGAAGTAAATGGAGATTTTATTTTCCCTTTTACTTGACCAAAATAATTAAATACTTATAGAGTGGGTTTTTCATATCAATATTGGGCTCAGTAGATTGAGTAAAATTATGAGTTTTGGTATCAAGAAAAAGTTGTTTCGGACAAATGAGAACCATATTATGGATGAAAAATCTTATAATTAGTGATTAAGGAGGATAATATTTGATTCGGTGGACTAGTCTCAGCCAGTTAAGTTTGAATTGTTAAGAACTTAAATGTTGTTATTCTCGTGGATTATGTTCTTATTCTCATGCTAAGAAAAAATTAATCTCAGACGTTGATACACTCCAATAACATAGCTTGTAACTACTCCACCTAGTAAAATGTTGTAATAGAACAGAATAGTTAATCTTCATCAACGATTTAAATTGATCACACTATATGATATTATCTTGATTTGTGAAACTTCTTAATACCAAAAGAAATCTCCAAAATCTGAAAATAGAAAAAAACCCGTAGAAGGAATTGCGGAAATGGTGTTTGATTCTTCAATATGACGTACAAATCCAATTAGGCCTTTATCCCCATGTTGTGGTGACCGTCCACTGATTTATTTTTATTTTTATGAGATAGCTATTGAAACGAAGATGCAATTAATGCAAAATTAGGTTGTGTTTGAGCCACATTTTTTTGGAAAAATGTATTTTGAAATAGTAAATTGATAGAAAATGTGTGGTTGAAAAAGAAAGAAAAGTTATTGATGTGATGAAAAATATTATTTTATTGAAAAATGGGTAGTT